>JAJPUD010012401.1:0-32595 GCA_023553655.1 Myrmecobius fasciatus | reverse complement strand
ATATATATATATATACATATATATATATATATACACATACATCTCCCTCCCCTCCCCCCCAGTCAAAGACATGTCTTTCCTATTTCTACTTATCCTTTGCTTTAATTCTACTCCTAATTTAACCTTCCCTCATCCATGGATCTCTCCCTTGTCTTCTTCCTTCACCCTTTGCTTCCCTGTCCATCCATCCCTCCCCCCTTATTTCTTTATGGATTTTAGAGGGTGCTATATCCTTCATAGTATATATGTAGTGTTGTCTATTTAATGCATTCCAGATGTGAATAGATTTTCAGAACTCTGAATCCTTCTCCCCTCTAATGCCTCTGTGTCTATTCTTCCTCTGTACCTCATTTGTATGACATAATTACTATTTTTATCTTAACTCTGCCCCAATATTTCTTTTGAGCTGCCCTATTGTTAAATTCCCCTTCTCCCACCTAGGATAAAGAGATGAAGGGTATTAATTAGTGAGACTCACCTTCGAAGGTTTTTAGAAGACTCCAATAAGATTGCCTGCAGTCCTATCATAAATTCACAGATCTGCCCAGATGGATATTTTGATATAGCACGTTTATTGCCAATTATATCATCATTACATTCACCTGCTACTCACACATGACTCTTCTATACTAACTTGCTTCTACCTACTGCTCCATGCCGCTGTCCGAAAGAGCTGAGCGCGCTGAGAGAGTGCTGAGAGCTGAGAGGGCTGAGAGCGTGCTGAGAGAGAGAGCGAGAGCAGCCTCACTTGTTGCTTATATACAATTTTTGACGTCAGTACAATCTCAAATTCCTTAACCTTTTTCCTGGCTTGTGATTGGCTCTTAAACAACAGGATCATATATCTTCAGGTAAAACCTGTTTTTTCTAGTTCTGCTTTTTCCCGCCTTTCAGCCTTTTTGTTATGCCTGCTTTCTCTAGGAAAAACGTGCATACCAGTCACCTATCAATCAGTCACGTAGACACTAGGTATTAACACCCTATAGTTGATGTCAATCTTAAAACATTTGCTATATATTTCTCATGTAAAAAAAAAAAGCAAACAATTTGTCCATGTTGGGATCTTTAAAAATGATCTTTGATATTGACTCTTATATGTTAAATTTTCTATTAAGTTTGGGTTTGGTTGATAGAAAGTTCTGAAAATCTGCAATTTCATTGAATATCCATTTTTCCTCATTCAATATTATAGATAATTTTGTTAGATATGATATTTTTTGGCCATAGGCCTACCATTACAAATTAATTACATTATTTTCCTTCATTAACTCTATGTTCCAACCAAACTGGTACATAGGGACTATACGTCTTTCTACTCCTAGTTCCCAACACAAGAGCTGGCATGTAGAAGGTGGTTAATAAATACTTGGCTAATATATACCCAGAGAGAGGGATGTGAAATGTGGACCACAACATAACATTTTCATGCTCTCGATTGATGTTTGCTTGCATTGTGTTTCCTTTCTCTGATTTTTTTTCTTGTAGATACGATTTTTCTTGCACAACAATGATAAGTGTGGAAATATGTATACATACATTCGATTTGTCAAGTATTTTAATATAATTAACATAGTGGATTTCCTGCCATCTAGGGGAGGGGTGGGGAGTAGGAGGGAAAAATTTGTAACAGAAAGCTTTGTAAGGGTTAATGTTGAAGAATTACCCATACATATGTTTTTGCAAATAAAAAGCTTTAATAAAGAAAAAAAAGAAAAAAAAATACTTGGCTAATTGATTACAAGGAATCAGTGCTGCTAAATTTGTTGTTTATTCTGGTCTGGTATTATTTTGCCATTGCTTCCTGTGTGAGATCCTCTTTTCAGATAGACTGTAAGTACTGTGCCCCCTGCCTTCTCTTTCTTTTTCCTCCACGAAGAAAAGGGGGGGAGGGAAAAGAAAAAGGAGATGGAGTCAAGAAAGACTAGTTGATTAATTAGATCTATTTCCTATTTCTTTTAATTCTTCACAAGTATAATAAACAGAACCAGGATTAGAGCTAGTCAGGGTAGGCAGCAACCTAGGGCAAAACACACATAATATGACTTGATATAAAGTCACAGATTTTTTTTTTATTGTAAACCTTAAAGGGCTACATAAATATGATTTATTATTATTATGCCAGAAAATTCCATTCTCAGTTAGTGGGGAGATTAATCTGGTGATAAGTGAAGTTGGATGTGTCAGAGTGAAGGTACTTGGAGCCTCTGGGGAGCCTCTGGGAGAAACTCATCTTGCCTAGGGCATTCATGAGCCTGAGAATAGCAGAACCAAGTAGTGATCAAGTAAACGTTAATGGTTACCTTGGCCTTGGTGTCTCTGAGCAACAGGCAGCTTCCTGGGCACTAGCTCCTCCTTTGAGGACAATTCAGGAGCTTTTGGCTTCAGAACTTTTACCATTTGCTACTTTCTGAATTCTCACTGATTAAATGTTGATTAAATGTTGCTGAAGCCAGCCTGAAAGGGCTTATGAGAGTAGATTGTTAAATTTTCAGTGTGACTGTGTACAACTCTGAAACCAGCAAAAATCAGGGCTAGATTTATTGTTTTGTTGATTATCTAGACTTAAGAAAGTGATGAATAAAATGCTAACAATGTTAATAACACAGATGAAAAAAGATTTTAAAAAGAAGTGATATGCATATTTATTTTCTTTGGAGAGCTGATTGTTAAATGCATGCCTGGATTTTTCCCTATGATCTCTGAAGATTTCACTCAATGAATTTTCCCAAACTCAGGCTATTCTCAGTAAATCAGGAAGTCTCTTGATGACATGAGGTAATGTTAGGAACAGGGGTTTCAAGAATAGATATCATCTTCGTTTATCTCAATAAGATTTGGAAAATTCATTCCCACCTATATGTCACAAAGATCATAACAGACACCTTACTATTTATTTTCCCTTTGGAGTAAGCCTTCCTCTGCTGCACCATTTAGATAGGGTGCTGACAAGTTGAATTTGCCAACCTCAGAATAATTCAGATTACTACTACTGTTACTACTACTACTACTACTACTACTACTACTACTACTACTACTACTGCTATCACTACCACTACTACCATTACTACTACTACCACTACTACTACTATTACTATTACTACAACTACTACTACTACTACCACTACTACTACCATTACTACTACTACTACTACTATTCCTATTACTGCTACTGCTATTACTACTATTATTCCTTCAACAACTGCTATTACTGCTATTACTACTACTTCTAATACTGCTGCTGCTACTACTGTTGCTAATATTGCTACTACTACTATTTTTTCCCTGAGGCAATTGGAGTCAAGTGACTTGCCCAGGGTCACACATCTAGGAAGTGTTAAGTGTCTGAGGCTACATTTGAACTCAGGTCCTCCTGATTTCAGGGCTAGTGCTCCATTCACTGTGCCACCTAGCTGCCCTGTTACTACTACTATTACTACTACTACTGCTACAGCTATTGCTACTACAACTGCTCTTAACTATTGCTGTTGCTATTACTACTACTACTCTACTACTACTTTTACTGCTACTGCTATTACTACTATTATTCTTTCAACAACTGTTACTACTGCTATTACTACTATTGCTAGTACTATTACTACTACTGTTATTACTACTGCTGCTGCTGCTACAACAACATCAATAACTATTGCTACTGCCACTGCTCTATGTGGTGTGGTTTATCGAAAGAACTTTGTATTTAGAGTTAGAAAACGTGGTTTCAGATTCTGACTCTGCTGATTCCTAGCTGTACAAGCTTGGGTAAATGTCCTCCTCTCTGATCCTCAGAGGAATTGTCTCTAAAATCCTTTTTGGTTCCTAATTCAAGAATTTTTTCTTCTTAAAGCACTTTTCCATCCCATCTCTCATGACCTTCACAAGCCCCCTCTAGTGGAAACACAGATTTTGTCTTAGGATCCCTCAATTACAGATTTCGAGATAGACTGAATCTTAAAAATTGTCTTATTCTAACCCCATAATTTATAGATAAGAAGACCAAGATTCAGAAAAAATGAAAGCACAAGGTCATATAGCCAGTAAAGGGTAAATTAGGGATTCAGACCCATTCTACAGAGGAGTAAACTAAAGAGTAACTTAGGTAAGCTTACTGTAGGTTATACAGTAAGTGAAAGAATTGCTGACCATTTCCATTATAATGAACAGTTTTTCACAAGGGGCACAGCCCTTGGGTCAACTTTACTAACAGAGTGAAGGGCTGAGAATCCTGCATCTCTGAATCATTTAAAAAGTTTCCCCTTTCCTGTGTCAACATAGAATCCTAGAGGTTTTTGGAATGTTCGAAGTGGGAGGGAAGGACTTTAGAGACCTTCTAATTCAATTTCTACACTTGAAGATGAAGGAGATTGAGTTATTGAAATAGGGAAATGACTTGCCTAATGTCTTACTGCATGTTGAAGTTGGCCAGTGTTTCCCTATACTGATCAGGAAGAGTGCAGGCTTTCTTTCCTTCTTTACTATGCCTTTATAAAATAAGAAGTGTATTTCATTAAACCTATTGTGCTATGGCTCATTAGCTAAATTGGTGCTATTAATTAACCAAAAAGGATGCATTGAAGAAGATGCATAGTGCTCTTAGGATTTATCCCTTATTTCTCCTTCCCACTGGCCCTAATTAATCGCTCAAGTATTATTCGGCTGTGAATTCTTTCAGGCTCAGATCTACCATATCATGTCCTGTTTTCTGGAGTGTTGGACCTTGTTTACTTAGACATAGTAATTGATGCAAAGTTCTGGGACTTAGGGCTTTACCTGCATAGAATGCCTCCTCTCCCCTCCTACACTTCCAGAAAGGAGAGAGATCTGCCGAGTGGCTTTCTAGCTCAATACATTGAGAGACAAAATCACTCACTGCCTTTACAATTTCCAAAAGTTGGTTCAAATCTTATTTCTGACATATTTGAATAGATTGATCTCTACATGTAAAATGAAAGGTTTGGACCTGATGGTCTCTTAGTTCTGATATTGCTTTTGTAAATCTCAATCTTGTTGTTGCTCATCCTTCAGTTCTTAGAGGACCAATGACATCAAGAGTGTGATGCTGTGACTTGCAAATGAATTGGATGTAAGTGAGATTGAGCTGTGCAAAATCATCAGCCTTATTCTCTCCCTGGAGTCAATTAATTGGAGTAAAGTGTCAAAACACAGGTCAGGGTGATTGGTGATGGCTCCTTGAATCCCAGTTTTATTATTTACAGCTGGATGCCACTGGAAAGTTACCTAATTTGTCTGAACCCCATTTTCTTTATTGAATATTGCTCTTTTCACTGTAAGGATCAAGGGGTGAGTGTGTTCATGTTTGCTCCATATATTACTATGGTAATATCTCCTCATGGAAGGGTGATATACTTTATTGGAAGTACTAGAGAAAACTGGATGACTCAGTAGATAGAATGCTGGGTCTGGAGTCAGGAGGCCCTGAGTTTAAATATGTCCTTAGATACTTACTAGCTGTGTGACCCTGGACAAGTCACTTAACCCTGTTTGCATTAATCCAATTGGGAAAGAAATGGCAAACCACTCCAGTATCTTTGCCAAGAAAGTCCCATGAATAGTATAGTCTATAGGGTCATGAAGAGTTAGACAGGACTGAACAATTACAAACAATACTGGGAGGACCATTAGTGTTGGTCTTGGATTCAAGTTCTGGCTCTGATATTTAATAGCTACATGATTGGGGACAAGTTCCCCACTTTTGTCCAACTTCACACATTCAACTGATCAATCAGTAAATATCTATTAAGCATCTACTGCATACTAGAGACACTGTCCTGAGTGCTGGACATTCAGAGACAACAATGAAATAATCTCTGAATTCAAGAAGCTTATATTCAACATATACACATACAAGTGAATACAAACTATATGTAAAATAAATAAAGGGCAATCTTTTTTTTTTTTTTTTGAGGGAGTAAGGCATGAGCAGCTTTAGGGAATAAAGAAGGGGATGATCTTGGTGGTATTAAGGTCCTGAAGCTGTGATTTCATTCCTTTTCAATTCCTTTTACCACTATAGTGCCTTCTCTGAAACTTATATTCTTTTTTTTATTAAAGCTTTTTATTTGTATAACATATATATGGGTAGTTCCCCAGCACTGATCTTTACAAAGCTTTCCATTACAAATTTTACCCCCAGTCCCCTCCCCTCCCCTAGATGGCAGGAAGTCCACTACATGTTAATAATGTTGAAATACTTGACAAATTATGCAAGAAAAATTCTATCTACAAGAAAAAAAAAGAAAATCAGATAAAGGAAACACAATGCAAGCAAACCTCAATAGAGATCATGAAAATGTTACGTTGTGGTCCACGTTTTACATCCCCCTCTCTGGGTGTATATGGCTTTCTTCACTGAACAATTGGAAGTGGTTTGAAACATTTCATTGTTGCAGAGAGCCATGTCCATCAGAATTGATCATCATATAGTCAGTCTTGTTGTTGCTGTGTATAATGATCTCCTGGTTCTGCTTGTTTCACTCAGCATCAGTTCATGCAAGTCTCTCCAGGCCTTTCTGAAATTGTCCTGCTGGTCGTGAAACTTATATTCTTAAAGAATTACCTAGAATACTGAATGGTTATGTAACAGGTCTTTCTGACTTTGAGACCAGTTATTTCTCTGTTGTACTGGGATGCCTCTGATGTTAAGCCATCTACTAAAAGGAAAAAGTCTAAATGTGGAGGAGGAATGTTGTGGGCTACTTAGTCCACCGAGGGGCTCCCCTTTGCCCTTTTTAATCAACAAGGAAGTGACAGAATCTGAGCATGAGGCACTTCAGTTTCAGGGTTTTTTCTACCATATCACTCTCATCTTTAATAGATAAGCAATCCATTGATTATTTAATGGAAATGTTATCTACAGTGAACACTGGTAATGTGGGAATTCTCTATACCACTTTGGATCACTGTGCCATCATGCTTCCTCATTTGTGTGATTATTGTCATTGTCTTTAGCACCCTGGAGATCTTCCTGCAGACTTGTGGGCCTGCAGGTATTTGCAAGGGCTCATCAGGTAGCAGTACCAAAAAATATTGGCTCCAATCACTCTTTCCTTGTTTTAGAAAGAATATGCCTGATGAGGTTAGTACCATTTGAGCTTAACTCTGACATAGCCTTGTCACATTGGGTGCTAAGTTTTATGGCACTTGATAAATTCCATTTCCCCATATCCCAAATTTATCCTGAGAATGTGTCCCTGAGGAGCACTAGAGAATTACCCTGCAGTGTTTATTGATCCATAAATGCATGGGAGATGGAGTTTGAATAAAAACATATATCTAGGGTGAATTATTTTGCCCAGAACCCTGAGGAAGAAGCTAATAAACTCAAGGCTTCTTCCATGTTCTGCAGGGGAAAAATTGATTATATAATAAAACCCTGTCCAGAGAATAGTCCCGAAGACACATGGAACAATTGCTTGATCATAGCTTTTAAATGTCTGGGGGAGAGGGTTAAGTACAAATAGACATGTGGTTTAAAAAATGGTTAATGATACCTCCAAATACTTTATGAGAATGATTGATATGGGATCACAAAGTCATTATGACCCTAATATCTAGTTGTTTAATTATTCAAGCTTCTCTACCTGACATTCAAGGTCTTCCACAATCTGGGGCCATCTTACCTTTTAAACTGCATCCCTTATTACTTCCCTTGTGCTCTCTAGACTCATTTCTCCATTCCTTGAAGATGCCCTTGCTTTGCAGTCTCCATATATCTTCTTAAACTATTGCTTGGAATGCCTTTCCTCTCAAACTCCCCAGTTGAATTTTTATCTTTCTTTGAAAATCCAGCTCAAATGCCAAGTCCATCACTTGCTGACTTACTGACATGACCCTATTGTCCCCTCAAGCTATTATCTTATATTTGTCCTTCCTTTCACATCCAAACTTCTCAAAAGAATTGTTGCTCTTCCCTATATCTAAACTGATCTCTTTTCACTTTTTCTCAGGCTACTGAATGTTTTCCCATTCTTTAAAGGTCAACTTGAATATCACCTCTTTCTGGATGCCTTCCTTGATTTCTTTCCTTCCTGTTGCTAACAATTTACACTCAAAACTGTAAATAGAACTTTGGATTTAGGGTCAGGAATTAGGTTTTATCTAAACTTTGTATTTCCCAACATATTGTTCTAAGATGTTGTGTTGTTGTTTAGTTGTTTTCAGCTGTGTCCAACTCTTTGTGACCTCATTTGAGGTCTTAGGAAAGATACTGCAATCAGTTGCCATTTTCTTTTCCAGCTCATTTTTACAACTGAGGAAACTCAGGAAAACAGGGTTAAGTGACTTGCCCAGGGTAACACTGCTAGTAAGTGACTGAAGCTGGATTTGAACTTGGGAAGATTGAATCTTCCTGACTTTAGGTCATGCACTATTCACTGTACCCTGTTCTGCATATACTATGTACTTAATAAGTGTTTGTTGAATTGAATTAAACTGACAGGCCCTTATAGAGTCATGTAAGGACTTAATGATTACCTAATTCAACTCCCTAATTTTTACTGATGACAAAACCAGGACCTAGAGAGATGGCTTACCTAAAGTTACATGGGAATTTAGTGGGAGAACTAGGACTTAAATTTGTTAGACCAATCCCTGTGCTGAACTCTTTTTGGGAAAAGGGATGGGTGGGAATGGAGAAGGCAATTGGGGTTGTGACTTGTCAGGGTCACATAGCTGAGGAAGGATCTGAATTCAGGGCCTCTTGACTCCAGGGATAGCGTTCTATCCACTATGCCCTTAAATACTCCTTGTATTGTATGCTTGGTCTACTATGGTGAGACCTGAGAAGGATCAGATGCCTTCTCAGAAAAGGAATAATCTGAAAATAAGTAGCAGAAAAAAAAGCCTGAACTCTGAAACAATGGATCTTACAGTTTTAGGGAGACTGAGGAGAAGGCTTTGGCTTTGTTTTCAGACTTAAGGTCAAAAATGTTGTATGCAATTTTTTGATCTGGTTAATTAAGGAATTTGTTTTTTTGACTATCCTTATTTGTTGCTAAGGTTTTGCTTCAATTTGGGGGAGGATGGAAAGGAGAGAGGTGGGGCTAGGAATAGGGCAGTCAAAAGAAGAAAGAAAAAACGGAAAGAAAGAGAGTCACTGAAATATTTTTAATTGAACAGAAGAGAACAGAAGGAAGACCAGAATGAATGAAGCATGACAGGTTTGAAGGTTACATATTCAATTGGTTATTTTTTATAATAATAATAGCTCTTTATTTTTCAAAATACATGCGAAAATGGTTTTTAACACTCACTCTTGCAAAACCTCAAGTTCCAAACTTTTCTTTCTCCTTTCTCCTCTTCTTCCCTCCCCTAGACAGCAAGTGATCCAACATAGGTTAAATATGTGCGATTCTTCAAACATATTTCCACATTTGTCATGTGTCACAATAAAAATGAGATCAAAAGGAGAAAAACACAAGAAAGAAAAAAACAAGCAAGCAAGCAATAACAAGAACAAAAAAGGTAAAAATACTATGCTTTTAGCCACATTAGTCTCTATAGTACTCTCTCTGGATGCAGATGGCTCTTTCCATCACAAGTCTATTGTAATTGCTTCAAGTTACTTCATTGTTGAAAAAAGCCAAGTCAGTTGGTTAGGTTTTTTTTTTTTTTTTTTTTTTAAAGGAAAAGCAAGCTGCATATTATAGAGATTCTCAGTTTCAAGTACAATCTTTTTTGTTGTTGTTGTTGTTGTCCTAATGGAAATGTCTATTTTATTTGGTATTCATTAAATTCAGAATTTTTAAAAAGAGATTGTATTTTGGGGGTAGATAGGAGACCCTGACTCTTTTTAAGAAGTTTAAATTCTGGAGACAAAAGATCTGGATGCTTTCCTGATGGAGTTTAAGTCTGGACTGGGGATAGTTTTTCTCGATAGTGTTTTATTTTTCCAAATACATATAAAGATAGTTTTCAACATTCATTTTTGTAAGACTTTGTATTCCAAATTTTTCTCCCTCCCTTCCTCTTTTATCTGACAGCAGCCAATTTAATATAGGTTAAACATGTGCAATCCTTTTAAATATATTTCCATGTTTGCCATGTTGTGCAAGAAAAAGCAGACCAAAAAGGGAAAAAACCATGAGAAAGAAAAGGCGAGCAAGCAAACAAACAAACAAAAAGGTGAAAATAATAAGCTTCAATCCATATTCAGTCTTCATAGTTCTCTCTCTTGATGCAGAGGGTAATTTCCATCCCAAGTTTTTGAAAATTGTCTTGAATCACACATTGCTGAGAAGAGACAAATACATCACAATTGATCATCACATAATCATCTTGTTACTGTGTACAATATTCTCTTAGTTCTGCTCACTTCACTCATCATTAGTTCGTGTAAATCTTTCCAGGCTTTTCTGAAATTTAGGTTGGGAATTTCTAAGAACTATTAGAACTCAATGTAGGATAGTGAGAGAATGAGCCCTGAGATGTGAAAACTGAAAGTTTGAAAAAAAATGAAAATTTGAAAATTGAAGTCTGGTAGTGGTATAAAATAGGGAGAGATAGTTAGGGGCTGGAGGGGTTAGGAAAGATTTCATATCAGAGAGAATCTTGGGGGAATTGACCAACCAATGAGCAGCAAAAAGGGTGGGAAGGAGGGTATGATTAGCTCTTCCTGAAAAAATGTATTTAGGCTCAATCTTGAGGGAAGCCAGAAATTCTATGAAGTAAGGATAGGGAGAACATTCTAGACATGGGTGACAGGGAGGACAAAGGCATGGAGATAGTCTCACTCAATGATCTTCCTCCTCCTTCCCCTTCTCTCTCCCTCCCCCCCCATCTTCTGATTGACTCTGGATGAGACTGGGACAAGAGGAGGCAAAGAGCTTAAATAAATCAGCACTAGCCCGAGTTGACATTAACTTTCCCAAATTTTAACTTGGTTGGAAACTTTCTTATTGATTGAAAAATACTGGAATATTGTAAACAAAATGGCAGGAAGGTGACACTGCTTTGAGTTCTGCCTCTTCTTCAGCCTGTCTAAACTCTTAAGTCTGTTAGGAAGTTGGATAGAATAAGACAGGATAGGAGACTCGACATAAAGTAAGAAGCATTTGGAGACACAGGTCTTAGACCTAAAAATGCCACTGGTTAGCTGTATGACCTTGGGTAAATTATTTCTCTTTTCTAGGTTTTCATCTATTATTTTAAGCATTTGACTGAATGGCCTTTCAGGTCCCTTCCATTTATGAGATTCTAGGAAAACTTCTTTTTTATCCTTAATCTATGAAATTAGATGTTGCAAAATATTTGTCACTTATTTTTTTCTTTATTAAAGCTTTTTATTTGCAAAACATATGTATGGGTAATTTTTCAGCATTGAACATTACAAAGCTTTCCGTTACAAATTTTTTCCTCCAGTCCCAACCCCTCTCCTAGATGGCAGGATATCCACTACATGTTAATTATATTAAAATACTTGTCAATTCGAATATGTGTATACATATTTTTACAGTTATCTTGCTGTGCAAGAAAAGTCGATCTACAAGAAAAAAAATCTGAGATAATGCAAGCAAACATCAATAGAGAGCATGAAAATGTTATGTTGTGGTCCACATTTCACATCCCTCTCTCTGGGTGTATATGGTTTTCTTTACTGAACAATTGGAACTGGTTTGAAACATTTCATTGTTGAAGAAAACCATGTCCATCAGAATTGATCATCATATAGTCTTCTTGTTGCCGTGTATAATAATCTCCTGGTTCTGCTCAATTCATTCAGCATCAGCTCATGCAAGTCTCTCCAGGCCTCTCTGAAATAGTCCTGCTGGTCATTTCTTACAGAGCAATAATATTCCATAACATTCATATACCATAATTTATTCAGCCATTCTCCAATTGATGGGCATCCATTCAGTTTCCAGTTTCTAGCCACTACAAAAAGGGCTGCCACAAACATTCTTGCACATATGGGCCCCTTTCCCTCCTCTAAGATCTCTTTGGGATATAGGCCCAATAGAAACACTGCTGGGTCAAAGGGTATGCACAGTCTGATAACTTTTTGAGCATAGTTCCAAATTGCTCTCCAGAATGGTTGGATCTGTTCACAGTTCCACCAACAATGTATCAGTTTCCCAGTTTTCCCACATCCCCTCCCCAACAGTTATCATTATCATTTCCTGTCATTTTAGCCAATCTGACAGGTGTGTAGTGGTATCTCAGAGTTGTCTTAATTTGCATTATATTTGTTACTTTTAAGTCATGTGATAAAAACATGATAAATTATTATCATCTTAATAGACTATTATAAATTAACAAAAAAGTTTTTTTTTCCATATATCCCAAAGTGACTTTTCAATAAGCTATAAGAAAGCAGAAAAACTGGGGATGGGGGGAGACACAATAATGATGAATTATGGCAGATCAAATAAAACATCTAGTTTGAAAGCAAGGTGGTAATAAGGTGATATTTTTAATATTTAGGGGAAGATATTAAAAGTTCTCATAGATAGACTGCATAAAATATGTAATTTAGTTTGATAGACAGGTCATGGATCTTATTTCTACCCCAAACAGAAAAGAGATGGGAGCTGATGGCAAGGTGATAGAAAGTGTGTGTGTGTGTGTGTGTGTGTGTGTAGTCTTATTGATAATATTCAGGATAACTGTGCCATATCATCTCAACTTCTGTGTGACCTTTTGTCATTCCCTCCTGTTCCCTAACTTCATCTGCCTTGCTTGCCCTTTAACTGATCTTTGGTGAGGAACATGTCAAAATAGATTTCAAAGAGATGATATTCACCTTAGTAAGCAAAACACTAAATCAGAGACTCAGGATTCTGAGATCCATGCTACCTATCCCCATGTCACAGGACCAAGTAATTCACTTTGAAATGCCTCCAATTTTTTTTTCATTTGTAAAATGAGAATGTTCTCTTAGCATATAAGTAGTGAACTATAAATGCAAAATGAGATATACATTTTTAGACATATTCAGTGTTTTGATTTCTTTTGCTTATCTGTACTTGTTTTAAAAAGGAGGCTGAGTAATTGGGGAGTGACAATTATGTAAAAAACAGCAAAAATTTTTAAATAAAATGTGAATGCAGTGCTGACCTTCCTTATAAGGATGTCATGAACTGCAATAACACACACTTCACAAATAAAAGTGCCATATTCAGCTAATATCAGAATATGTTACACTTTACCTCACCTAAGCAACCAAATAAATGGTCTCATTCAGCTAATACCAGAAAAATTATTTATATTTGTTACATTTTATCTCACCTAAGCAACCATTAAACCATAGCTATGTGTTCAATATTTTTACTCACTTGTTATTAATTAATAACATTCTACTCATTCATGTTGAAAATATATTAATTGGACCCAATTTTTTCATGTTTTCCAGAGTTTTGTCCATAAGTTGAGAGATAAGGTCAACTGGAAGTCCCTTTGGATTGATGTGGAAAAAAGAAGAGTGACCAATACGTGTCCAGGTTCACATCTTCAAAATGACCCTGGGAAATGTAAACAGACCACCAAATCATTGAATGGACCTCTTGTTGAGCATCTGTGGCAGGACACAAGCCAGAACTTCACAGGATAGAAAAGCATGAGAGGACTGGGAAATACGTTGATGGAAGGAATTGATGAAACCATAGAACCATTGAAGTTTTAAAGGAGGAACAAACAAAGACACAGGATTAAATTAGAACGATTGATTTTTAGAGCTAGCAGGGACCTGAGAGGTCATTTAATTCAAAAGAGAAATCTTGTTTACAGACACTGTTGGAGGAGTACTGTATTCTCTTTGGGGAGAGATGGGATCTTGTACCTACATGATTATATTTCTTAATTTTTCCCTTTGGTGCTGAGAAGAAACCTCTTCCCTTATCTAATTATGGCATGGAAGGAATATTGAGTTTTCAAAGCCTGTGGAATATACAAAATATCTTGGAGCACACGTTCAGCAACACAGGATTCTGGGTTTCAGAGACAGTAAAGTCTTAGCTAAGTGAGGGAGGTCATTAGCATATGGATGACTTCAGAAGGATTTTGTTTCCTTTTGTTTTTTACAGATGAGAAACTGAAGCAAATAGTAATTGTGTGAAGCTAGATTTCAGGTGTTTCTGACTCCAGGGCTGACATACTATGTGGTAGACAGAGGTATAACTGAAACTGGTTCTCAAGTTATGCCATATAGCTGAGTATCTTGAGGGAGGCGAGGAAGAGACCAAAGAGAGACCTCATTTATAAAGCAGCATAGTTTGATTACCCAAACTTTCCCTGTGTATCTCCAGTAAACTGTTCTCTTTATCATTCCTACTTTCTTGATAATCATCAACTTCTACCTACCCATGGACTATTTCCTTGCTGCCTACGTTTATACACCTGTTTCACTCATCCTGAAAAAAATCTCCACTTCATTTGATCATCCCTGTGGCAACTGTTCTATATCTCTTCTTCCTCATGGTTAAACTCCTTGAGAAAGCTACCTTCTCCTCTTACTCTCTCCTAAATTCTCTGCAACTTGGCTTTTGACCTCAACATTCAATTGTGATCACTCTTTCCAAAGTTACCAAAGATCTCTGGACTGCCAAATTAAATAGCCTTTTCTGTCTTTATTCTTCTTGACCTCTCTGAAGTCACTGATCATCCTTTTTTCCTTTCTAGATTTCTAGGATACTCTTCTGTTCTTTTTCTTCTCCACTTTACAACTCATCCTCCTTTTCTGTGTCTTCATCTGGGTCATGACCTCTGACTATGAGTGACCCCCAAACCCTGCCCTCTTCTTTTTTCCTTCTCTTTATCACTTTGTTTAGTGATCTACTTGTTTGCATGATTCAATTATCATCTTTATACAGATAATTCCCACATCTATATATTCAGCCTCCAGTCTCACCTCAACAACTACCAATCTATATCCAATCTATTGCCAAGTTTCGTCATTTCCATTTCCACAGCATTTCTTATATATTTCTCTTTTTCTCCACTTACATATCCTGGTACAAGTCCTCATTACCTCTTTCTTGGACAATAACAATAGCATTCAGGATGGTGTCTCCTTGCTTCAACTCTCTACACTCCTGTCCTTCTTTCACTAAGTGGCCAAAGTGATTTTTCTAAGGCTTAAATTTGACCATGCCATCTTCCCTACTCAATCTCCATTGGCTCTCTATTGTCTCCAAGGTCAAATATAAAATTCTCATATCTAGGGATAGCTAGATATGGTACAGTAGATAGAGCACTGGCCCTGAAGTCAGAAGGATCTGAGTTTTAATCCAGCTTCAGACACTGTGTGTCTAGCTGTGTGACCTTGGGTAAACCACTTAATCCCAATTGCCTTCCTCTTTCCCCAAAAAATCTCATTTCTGGCCCCTTCTTCTCTTGCAGGTCTTATGCTTTACTCCCTCTATGAATTATATGATATATAATTACATTGACCTCCTCAGTGTTTTTCCCTCAGGAAGTTCCACTTTTATACTCTACACCTCTACCTCCAGACCATCCTCTCTTTCTTCAAAACATGAATTCAAAAAAGCAAATGCAAAAGTACAGTATAGTATAGGTGTGGTTAGACATTTCATATGAAAAGAAGTTGAGGGTTTTAATGTACTTCAGGCTCAATTCAAGACAACAGGATGACATAGCAACTAGGAAATGTCATATAATCTTAAGTGGTACTAAAAGAGCCATGGTACCCAGAATAAGGGAGGCAATAGTCTCAACATGATCTGCCCTCTCTGGTTTAGTTCTTTGAATGACATTGACATGCTAAACAGTATCTATAGGAAGGCATCCTATAGGATAATGAATGGCACCAAGATCATACTATAGAAGTTTGCTAAAAGGAATTGAAGATATTTGATCAGGAGAAGAGAAGACTCAGAAAAATAAAAGTGTTTTCAAGAATTTGAACAATTGTGGTGTAAAAGACAGCTTAGACTAAATTTCGGCTTAATTTATATGCAGACTGAGGAATAGGAAGAAGTAAAAAGAGACAGATGTTGGTTAAATGTAAGGGGAAGAGAAAGAAAAAAAAAACATAAATGCAAGGAAAAAATTCCTAGTAATTCAATCCAAGTCCCAAAATGGATTTGTCTGGCTTGGGTTTCCTCTTGCTGGAGGTTTTCAAATAAAGATTGTCAACTACTTGTTGGAAAGGTTATCAAGGACATTCTTGCTTAGCTACAGTTTGGAATAAATATAATTCTATGATTCTATTTCTGTGACTAGAATTCAATGACCAGGGAAGATTAATAAAGTAACAAAAGCTCTGGGGTTAGAGACAAGGTTCCCTTGATCAGTTCCAAGAAGGAGTGAGAGTCTTTGGAAGCTGACAGCTGAGTGAAATTGAGGAACTAGGAGTGGACCCTTTATATACTCCTTCATTTGTTTGAAGATAATGAGACCATAGAGGAAAGGGATCTACCTCAGTTCACACAACTGAGACTAACACCCATCTCTCCTGCCTCTTAATCCAGTACTATTTTTACCCCCATTCTACTGTCTTGAATATACTAAATGCGTAATAAATATTTGAGGAATTGAAAAATAGTCACAAGAGGAAGATGAGAACTATTTCCTCATAGAGGGAAGCTGCTTATATTGCCAATACTAAAGGCTGCCTTGTATGAACTACTTATATAAAGGAGCTTATTCTTCCAGATATGTTTCATTACAAAATGTGGGATCTAACATCACGGAAAAATCTCCAGATCTAACCCATGGCATAGTGAACTCTTGGATCTCAGGATCCAAACTAGCTCTTGCCAGGAGAACTAGGAGAAGATGAGTAAGACAGGGAATAGGAGAAGAAGGGGAAGGAGTGAATGAAGGAAGTAGAGAAAAAGAGTGCACAAGGAGCTAGAAATAGAGTGGATGCCCATCAGTTGGGAAATGGCTAAGTAAGTTATAGTATATGAAGGTAATGTAATATTCTTGTTCTATAAGAAATGATGAGCAGGCTGATTTCAGAAAAGCTAGGAAGGACCTATATGAACTGATGCTGAGTGAAATGAGCAGAATGAAGAGAACATTGTACACAGTAACAAGATTGTTGTGATTCAACAAATACACAGTAACAACAAAGTTTCAGTGATCCAAGGCAATTCCAATAGACTTGGGATGTAAAATGCCAAGCACAACCAGAGAGAGAGCTATGAGACTGCACGTGGATTGAAGCATGGTATTTTAACTTTTTTGTTTGTTTTCTTTCTCATTTTTCCCTTTTGGCCTGATTTTTTTCTTGCATAAAATAACTAATATGTATAAATGCTTAAAAGGATCATTCATATTTCACTTATATCTGATTGCTTGCTATCTTGGGGAGGGGGAAAGGGAGAAAGGGAGAAAAAATTGGTCCACGAAGTTTTATAAAAATGTATGTTGAGATTTTTCTTGCACAACAATGATAAGTTTGGAACTATGTATACATATATTCGATTTGCCAAGTATTTTAACATAATTAACATGTAGTGGATATCCTGCCATCTAGGGGAGGGGTGGGAGGTTGGGGGGAAAAATTTGTAACAGAAAGCTATGTAAGGGTTAATGTTGAAGAATTACCCACACATATGTTATGCAAATAAAATTTTAAAAAATGTATGTTGAAACCTATCTTTACATGTATTTGGGAAAATAAAATACTTTAAAAAATAAATTAAAAAAGAAAAAGATGCACAAACCAGTGAACAATTGAGGTTGTGCTTGAAGACTATCAGTTATGGATAAGTTACTGGCTTGTGCTGATGTCAAGAAATTCCGTACCAGGAATTCCTTATTTCCACCTGAACAAAGGCCAAGACCAAGAAAAGGAAAAGGAGAGAAGGAAGGGAAAAAAGAAGGGAGAGGAAAGGAGGAGAGAAAGAGCCAGAGAGAAGAGAAAGGGAGAGAATAAGAAGAGAGGAGAGAGGAAAGAAGAGAAGAAAAAGAAAAAAGAAAAAAAGGAGAGGAGAGAGAAGAGAGAAAAGACAGTGAGCAAGCCATTTAACTGTGGGCTTTAGGTACTCACCTCTTGCATTATAAGATAAGGGAGATGGACAAGCTAAGGAGTTTTGCTCTCAAATTTCAGGTTTAAGAAGAGAAAGGGTGGATTATGGAAGGAAGATGCTGGAGGAGTGTGCCCTCTGCTGGTGTCTGGGAGGTAGTGACAGTCTGGGTCTGATGACAGACAAGTCATTGATTGAAATGACTTCACAACTGACTATTGATGGGTAGGGATAAACTTGGGTCTAAAGCAGAGCAGGGAATGGGGATGGGGTTGTTGAGGCAGGGCTAGGGGTGAGGAATGTGTTTATGAAGGTATTTTCACTAGATTCTCATGGCAGAAGCAGAAATCCAGAACTCTAAATAATATCTAATCTGATTCCCTATAATTCTTCTTCTTCCATTCAAGCCTCAATCACATCAACCTTATTTTCTCTCAACTAACCCCAGATCTTGCTTCTGCTGGCTGTCTGATGACAGGGATTCTTTGTGCTAATAATACTTTCTCAGGCATCAAGCTATACTAAAAAATAAATCTGATAGCAGAGGTCTTCTCTTCCATGTCTTCCTTAGGGCCAAATTAAGCCCAAAGCTGAGGACTTATGGGGTATTCAATGAATGCTGACTGATTTGCTGAAAAGAATAAAGTTTCTGGGCAGATAACTCCCACCCCTAAGATACAGGTATAGAATTGGGAGAATGGATTGATAAATTTCAAATGTGTGTCCAAGGGTAAAGTGGGGAGGGATTTGGAAAAGTGTCTGTGAGTTGGGGCATGGAATTGATTCAATAGAAGCAGCAGGTGGAGCCTCTGGACTGGGTAAATCCTGATTTTAACTCATTAACTATGTGACTTTGAGTAAGCCATTTCATTAGATAACAGAGCTAGAAGGAAATTCAAAAGTCATCTAATTCAACCTATACAGAACTACTTGTCTGATAATTAACCAGCCTATCCATACAGGAATATTATCAGTGATAGAGAATCTTAATGAGACAGTTATTTTTTTTTTTAACTTTTAGAGAGTCTAATTTTGATGTCTTGAAGGAAGATCCCACCGCCTCATTGCTTTGGAGTTTCATCAGCTTCTCAGCATGTTTTCTCTCCCTCATGAGACTGATGTAGGAAATACTTGGTAAAGTTCTTCAATACCACATTACCTCATTTGAAATAAAGATTGGTAGGAAGTTTTGGGTTTTTTCCCACATTGAGCTGAAATTTACCTCCCTGAGAGTTTCCACCTATTGTCATTAGCTCTGCCCTTCAAATATTTAATGTTATGGGTCACATTCTTTGTTAAGTCTCCTCTTTTTCCAGCCTAAACACCTCCAGTTTCTTCAAGTGATCTTATATTTCATAGTGACCAGTCCCTTCCCTATCTTTGTCTCTAGACATGTTCCATTTTGCCAAGTGTCTTTTTGGCAAAATTCCATATTCTGAGCTTTTATTTCTCTATCTGTGAATCAGTTTAGTTCAATTCAACAAACTACATGCTTCTAATGTTCGAGGCTTCACACTGAGCATTCCACAAGATGAATTAGATACCGTCTCTGGTTTCAATGATATAATAATCCAATAAAGAGGTTCTGATATGCTCACAACTAAAAGTAAATGGAGAATACAAATGAGAAATTTTAGGATGAAGAGATTATTTTTAGCAGAAGCATGGCTTTTTCTCAGTCCTCTTGACTTGGCCTCTCTAGGGCTTTTGACACCATCTATCACGCCCTCCTGAATACTCTCTCTTTTCTTGACTTCCTTAAGACTATTTCCCCTGGGTTCTTCTTTTTTTCTTTAACTACCTGATTTAATTAAATTCAATCAGCATTTATTAAATGACTCTTATATATCAGGAATCCTATATGGGGTATACAATGGCAAAAATGAAACCGTCTTTTAGAAAGATATCTATACACATATGTGTAGATATACACATATATGTATATTGTTAACATGGACTTTGTAATCACTATACTGACCTGTTGAAAAAACATGACAATTATCCAATCAGAAAGCCTTCTAAAGCCTAAAACTGCTTGACATGCTAATAATTCTTTGTGGGTGAACTCTAGCTGAATTTGGAGATGTTTGTAGTGGCCAGAAATCATTAAAACCACCCTTGACTAGCTCAACAGCAACCTTGAACGGTAGCTGCAGACTTAAGACCTTGCTTAGGACTTTCTAAATATCTTGATACAGCATTTTAACGCTTTCTGTGAATATTTCCCTGCATTTTGTTTTCCTTCTTAGGTTGTTTTTTTTTTTCTCGAACTAATACCTGAATGTGAGTTGAACTTTGCAGTGAGCTAGGGGTTCCAAAGGGTGGAGGTAAGAAGAGAGAGCATTCTGAAAATAGTACATTGTATATAGGAATTGTCAAGCCATCCATTTTGGTTGTAACATATAGTACAAGAGGGGGAAGTAATGTGCCATCAAACTAGAAAGATAAGTCAAAACCAGTTTGAGAAGGGCCATAAATGTCAAATGTGGGACTTGTATTCTTTTTCCTAGAGGCAATAGAAAGACAGGAAAGCTTCTTAGAAGTGAAGAGTATGGTAAGACTTATGCTTTAGGAATATCAGTTTGCCAACTAGATGGTTCAGTGTGAGGGCAGAAAAGTCACTTAGGAAGCTCCAGCAGTAGCTCAGGCAACAGTTAATAAAAGTTTGTATAAGAGTTGTGATGAAAGAGGAGAGAAGGGAATGGATGCATATTGGAGGTAGATTTGTTAAGACTTAACTGATTGTATTTGGAGATTATTTTTGGAGTAAGAATGAAGAGTTAAGGATGACTCCTAAGCTAGGAACCTCAAGAACAGTGGTTCCTTCAACTGACTCCTTTCCAGTTTCTTTTGCTGAATAATAAGCTATCTCTTGCTCATTAATTGTATGTGTCCCCAAAGCCTCTTCTAGACTGTTCCCCCTCTCTTCTTACCTATAACACTTTCCTCAATTTAAAAAAAAAGATAAAGATGACTTCCAAATCTATATTATCTAACACTATCTAGATCCTGAATTTCAATGCTGGTCCTGAGTTGATGAAACATTTCCACTTAAATCTTCTATTAAAATGTTAAGTTCAAATTTGGAGCTATGCTCAAAAAGTTATCAAACTGTGCATACCCTTTGACCCAGCAGCATTTCTATTGGGCTTATATCCCAAAGAAATCATAAAGGAAGGAAAAGGCCCCACATGTGCAAGAATGTTTGTGGCAGCCCTTTTTGTAGTGGCTAGAAACTGGAAATTGAATAGATGCCCTTCAATTGGAGAATGGCTGAATAAATTATGGTATATGAATATTATGGAATATTATTGTTCTGTAAGAAATGACCAGCAAGATGATTTCAGAGAGGCCTGGAGAGACTTACATGAACTGATGCTGAGTGAAATGAGCAGAACCAGGAGATCATTATACACGGCAACAACAGTACTATATGATGATCAATTCTGATGGACATGGCTCTCTTCAACAATGAAATGTTTCAAACCACCTCCAATTGTTCACTGAAGAAAGCCATATAAATCCAGAGAGAGGGATGTGAAATGTGGACCACAACATAACATTCTCATACTCCTTGATTGATGTTTGCTTACATTGTGTTTCCTTTATCTGATATATTGTTTGTGTAGACAAGATTTTTCTTGCACAACAATGACAAGTTTGGAAATATGTATACATATATTCGATTTGCCAATATTTTAACATAATTAACATGTAGTGGATATCCTGCCATCTAGGGGAGGGGTGGGGAGTTGGGGGAAAAATTTGTAATGGAAAGCTATGTAAGGGTTATTGTTGAAGAATTACCCACACATATGTTATGCAAATAAAATAAAAAAAAATAAAATGAAAAAAAAATGAAAAAAAAATGTTAAGTTCAACATGTCCCAAACAGAAATGGTTACCTTTTAAGGGCAAATCCTGGAGTACTTTCTACTATTTTTCTAAAAGCACTCTAGCTCATATGACATAGGGGGAGGATGAAATCTAAGATTAAAAGAACCCAAAGCTAAATCCTTTATTTCAAATTCCTAATTTTTTTTGTGTGTATTTGTATATATTTTTAGATTTGTATTGCTACCTTTTATTTTTCATATCATCTTAATTTCCAAGCATAATGCCCTTGCTCTCCCAGAGCCATAACTTATAAAAAGATTTTTAAAATTATTCCAAATTTTTCTCCCTTCCTTCAAAAAAGGAATTAAAAAAGAGAAAAATCTCCAACAAACATATCAATCAATCTGCAGCAATCATGCTGCAGACCCATAGACTTCTGCCTGCTCAAAGATCTTCCTAAAATCTACCCCTTTATTTTTATAGATAAGGAAATTGAGGACCATAAGGGAAAGAGAGTTCTCTAAGGTTACACATAAATGGCAGTTCCAGGATTAAAATTTAGATTCTTGGATTCCAAATCTAGTATTCTTTCCATTTTTTTTCATATTACCTTCCGCTTTCCCTGATCAGCTAGAGACTCCTGTCTTTAGGTTAAGGAGGACAGAGGTGGTAGTAGTATAGTTAATATTCTTTTTGAGCCAGCATGTTCTACAATCTGGTTGTTTCCTTGGCTAATATTAATAGCTCATCTTTATAAAGTGCTTTATAGATCACAGAGCTCTGTTTCTGATATCATCTCATGTAATCATTATAACAACCTTGTGAGACAAATCAGGAAAGTATTAAGTAGCCCCATTTTACATATGAGAAGACTGAAGACAAGGGATGAAGTAACTTACAAGGTCACATAGTTGGTGAATGGCAGACCTAGGGACTTAAATTCAATTCTTCATATTCCTGGTTAGGCTGCTTACATTATGCCAAGAAGCAATGGGATGCAATCCAAAGAACACTGAATTGAGAGGAGAGAATCAGAAAGTTTTCATTTGAATCTCAGCTCTTGTGTGATCCTGAGAAGTTCCTCTCCCCTCTGAACCTCAGTTTCTCCATCTATAAAAGGAGAGGGCTGCACTAGTAAATTTCTATGGTCCCTTTCAATTCTAACATTCTGTAATCCTGGGAAAGGCAATTGCCTGACTAATTTAAGACTCTACACCTGGGCAAGCTGGAGGGAAAAGAGCTGAGTTAAGGTGGAAGGGAGGAGAAAATCACTGGATGATCCAAATAGCTTTTATCTTAAATAATTTCTGAATCTCTCTGTGCTCCAGTCTCAGATTCTATTTTATATATAAATGATAGTCATAAGGGGGAGGTGGAAGGCAAAATGTGTGCTGTTTATCTTTAACAAACTCCCAAGATTCTGATCTAATGACTCTACCAACCAAACCCTAAATTGCTCTAAATTGTTCCCTTATTAATCCCCTTAGTTTCATGTTCCTGGAGAGCTGTGGAATTCTATTAGTTGGATCCCAAGTCCCTCCTCAGTGATCCTAGGAAGACAATTTCACCTTTTCCCTCCTTTTCAGACAATTTCATCTCCCCCGCTCCTCCTGCAGAAATCCATTCCTTTTTAGGGCAAAAGTTTCTCTGTCCCACCAAAGTCCCACTAAGATAAAGTTGAAGGAAAAGAAATGGGCATTACCATCAGAAGATCTAAGCATAAACCCCAGCTTTATTACTTGCTAGGTAATGAATAAATCAAGTAACCTCTCTGAGATTTGGGTTTTTTTTTTTCAATTGCAAAATGAGAGGAGATGAGACAGACCAGATAGCTTTCAGGGAGACTTGAGAAGGCAACAATGACTATGTTATTTCAAAGAGTCCTGGATGGATTATTATATCTGGTTTTAACTCTAAGTTCTATTCTTCCAGACTTCTCTGGGTGCCATTTCTTTTTCTGAAAGATTTTGGCAAGATGGAATGGATGGATCAGAAGAGGGCAACAAGGAGGTTAAAGTAACCCAAGTGGGGCTACAGCATTCTCTACATGGGATGTGGGCACCTCAGGCAATATGCAACATGATCTTTTGGGGAGTGTGTGAAGGAATTATTAGAACTGAGGAGAGCAGATGCCAGCACTCTCCTTCTCTTTGCCTTTGTCCAGTGAGGGCTGTGCTGGATTGTCAGTCAAACTCTATTCTCTTCAGGCAGGCAGGCATTCCCAGACAAACCTCTGTGTACTCCCCTGTTCTCCTTCCCCCATTCTTGCCACAGAAGCATTGGAGCACACTTTTTTTATGACCTCAGGCCTGGAACTGACCATTTCCCTGGGGGACAAGGAGAGGCAGACCCTGCTTCTTGGGTAGTATGAATTTTCTTGGGCCTCACCCTGGGCACCTATGGGCAGGACTGGATTTATGCTCCCCTGAAGAAGAGGGAGGAAATTTATTTCTTAAATCCCCAAAGTTTCAGGCTGTAAAGGAACAGGCAGATTTGGCTTCCCTAGGGGTACTCCTGTTTTAGATCCTCACTCTCAGGGGAAGATGGATGGGATGTGTGTTTCCTAAACCAGAGCATGCCTATGACAATAGAAGAGCTTAGGTGACTAGGTTGGCCTGGGAGTAGTTCTGAAGGATGATTTTTCTGCTTCTAAAACAAAGAAAGTTGAACTAGAGAGGGGTTGTAGCCAGGATCGCCTGAGAGAGGACAAAGCAGCTGCAGAAGTAGAAGTGGGAATGGGTGAAGAAGCAAGCAGCAGTAATTACTAGCGGAGAGTGAGAAAGAGAAAGAGAGAGAGAGAAAGAGACAGAGACAGACAGAGAGAGAGACAAAGACACAGAGACAGAAAGAGAGAGACAAGACAGAGACAGACAGAGACACAGAAGAGAGAAAGAGAGACAGAGAGAGAAATAGACAGATAGAGAGACAGAGACAGAGATGGAGATAGAGACAGAAAGATAGAGACAGACAGAGACAGAGACACACAGAGACAGAGACAGAGAGAGAGACAGAAAGAGAGAGACAAAGACAGAGACAGAAACAGAGAGAGAGAGACAGAGGGAGGGGGGAATGAAACTGAAGCAACTCCAAACTAACCTATTTAAATAGACTCTTGACATTGAAAATGACAAATAAATAAACAATGGACATTGATTCAAAATGTCAGCCAATAGCTAAAGAAGCTTAAGTGTTATAAGACAATTCCAATAATGAAATCTAAGGAACCTTGGAAACTATTCTATTCATGATACAGTTGACTTCTATGACAAGCTGAGATAGCAATTCATTCTAGTTAATATTAAACTAATTTGTAAAAACTTATGGAAGAAGATAGTGGAAGATTATGAGTAGTATCATCTTACAAAACCATAAGGATACATAAAGGGTTAAACAAATTAACAGAAAACTGGGCATGAAAACAATGAATAGATGTCAAACATAAAAGATTTTTAAACTAAATTCTTTTCACTATTAATAAGAGTGGAGTATCCACTTTTGGACTCTGACATCACAATGGCAGATGTAGTAAATGAGAAAGTGGAAGTGATGCTGAAGAAAATAAAGATGGGAAGAGCAGCTGGATAGGACAGAGCATAAATGATAGTAGTCCAATGCTGGTGACATGATTTTGAGGGCATTGAGTAATTAGTTCTTGAGATATCTTAAAAAAAATAGAGGAAATACAAAAAACTTGGAAAATACTCAGAGTTTATTATTTAAAAAAAAAAGCTATGAAGACTATAAGTAGCTACCAATTCACACATCACTTTCTTATTTCTACAAAATAATCTACACATACACATCAAGGGCATCATTGTTTTTGATCTGGGAAAGGAACAGCCAATATTTCACAAAGGCTATTCTACATCAGACAACATTCACAGTCATAGAGTTGTCTGAAATGAGTAAAGAATACAAGATTTCATTGTACTTAATGTTTGTTGATTATAAAAAAGCATTTGATTCAATAGAGAAAAATGTTGCCTTATAGGCTCTCCCTCTAACAAAGTGTCTTACATATATATTTAGATGTAACAGAGCTAACTTTTCTCTACCATCCTTTGACGATTAAGCAAGGTGTCTATATGGTTGTCAAAAGTGTTAAAATTGGGACAGCTAGGTGGCACAGTGGATAGAGCACCAGCACTGAAGTCAGGAGGACCTGAGTTCAAATTTGGTCTCAGATACTAAACATTCCCTAGCTGTGTGGCCCTGGGCAAGTCACTTAACCCCAATTGCCTCAGCAAAAAGCAAAAAAAAAAAAAAAAGTGTTACAATTGTTATGGAGCATGCCAAGTTCAAAATCCAAGTGGAAAGAACATTCTCTAGGAGTAGTAACTTTTTTCTTTTTTTTGGGGGGGTGGTGAAAAATAAACCCAGCAGGGTCTTGTGTTCTATATCTTTTAACCAATTGTGCAACTAAAGAGACAAGAGAATTATTTACAGAAGTCTGCTTCCTCCCCTTCCCCCCCCTTTTAAAAAGAATACCTTCAATTGATTTGCATATTATTTTCATAAAGATAATATAAACAGTGAAGATAGGAGATATACATACTTGAAGATATGAGTCACACATAGCCAATGTATTGATTCATCCTCTCAATCATCTAGGCTTATAACCTCTGGGTCATTTTCTACTCCTCACTTCTGCATAACTACTCTGTTGTCAAGTCTTGCTTCTACCTTCACCACATCTCTCCTGTGTCCCCTTCATGGCACTCATACAGCTTCCATCCTGATGCAGGTTTTTTATCACCCTTCCTATAGAATTGCAGTAGGTTTTGGGTTTAAAATATCTGTCTGTCTTAACTGTTTCTCCACTCTAGTCTATCCTTCACTCAGTTACCAAAGAAATCGTCCTAAAGTGCTATGTCTTACCATGTCACCACCTATTCAGTAAATTCCAGTCACTCCAGCACAAAGTCTAAAAATCTCTGACTTTTAGAGCCTTTCACAACTTGACCCTTCCTACCTTTCCCAGTTTTCTCATATTTTATTTCTCTCCTTTATTCCTTTATTTGGTAATCCAGATATACTGATCTACTTGCCATTGTTTGCACAAGACTCTCCATATTCTGACTTCGGGCATTCTTTCACATCTGGAATGCTCTCCTTCCTCACTTTCACCTCTTATTCTCCTAGAGTCCTTCAAGATTTAGCTCAAATCCTACCTTTTACAAGGGACTTTTCCTTGTCTCTCTCTCGAGCTTCCTCTATGTGTTCCACCCCACAGTGGCTGTCTTTCTTCAGAGCTTATCTCCCACTTAACACCTTATTGTTATTGTTCATCCTTTGTTTTATCTTGAAATGGATTTAAATGAGGCAAAGTTATACAGTCATCAGCTTCACTTTCTCTCCCTGAGTCATTGAAATACAGTGGCAAGATACAAGTCAAGATGATTGTCTATGGCCTGGGATACAATGGATGAACCTGGCATTTTTGATATCTGGTCCAGCTCTTGGAGCCCCACAGCACCTGTTTTAGCTGCTTTCATAGCAGCTGGAACAAATTACTCTCACCCACCCCTTGCTTCAGGGAAAAATCTCCACATGTTTGGGGTAGATATCCCCATAATTCATCAATAGATTTGAGAATTATTGGCTAGGGGGATGGAGCCAAGATGGTGGAGATCAGACAGGAGTCTCTGTAACTTCCTCTAACCTTCCCTCAAACCAACAACATATGAAGCCTCTAGACTGATTTTGAAGCAAAAAAATCCACAATATCTGGAGGACAACACGATTCTAGAAGAAGATACTCTGGAAGAACTTCAAAACAGGTCTGTCTTAATTGGGCAGGGGGGTGGTCTGCTGAACCCAGACTCCAGCACAGGGAGACCAGGGCAGGGAGCTGGAACAGGGAGCTGGAACAGGAGTCAGAACAGGAGTCGAAACAGGAATGGGAGGGTTGTGCTTTTCACACACCTGGGAGTCTTCTGGGGGCCTCTTGGGCCAATCTGTCCTGATTGTGTGCAGGTGGTTTGGAGGGTCTGCCTTTTGTGGGGGGTAGATTGTGAACCACTGAACCCCTGATGAGCATTGGACCTAGCTGCCATTAGACAGCACCCTAGGGCAATCAATCAGTAGGACTGATCAGCACCAGAAATAATTCAATCAGCAGAACTTCCCAGTACCTGAAATAATTCAATCAGCAGAACTGCCCCAGGGTGAACTAAAGCAGAACTGCCCAGCACCTGACATAATTCAATCAGCAGAACTGCCCAATACCTGAAATAACTCAATCAGCAGAACTGCCCCAGGGCAAATTAAAGCAGCTGTCCCACCTTTGCCTTAAGCAGATCTCATACCTTTAAAAAAAATGAATAAAAAACCAAAAACAGCTCTCACCATAGACAACTTTCATGGAGAGAGGGAAGAACAGACCTCAAATCCTGAGGCCCCTAAAGGTAAAGCAACTCCAGAAAAAGCCCCAAAGAGAGACACAAACTGGACTCCATGTCACAAGGCTTTCTTTGAAGATTACATAAAGGATCTTAAAAGAGAGTTAGAAGAAACATGGGGAAACGAAATGAGATCACTGCAAAATAAAATAGAAAAAATGGAAAAAAAATGCAATGAACAAAAAAATGTAATTGGTCAATTGTAAAAGGAACTAAAAACAGTAACTGAAGAAAATAAGACATTAAAAATTAGAATCGAACAATTGGAAATGAATGAGTCATCAAGACTTCAAGAATCAGTCAAACAAAAACAAAAAAATGAAAAGATAGAGAAAAACATGAAATATCTCCTAGGAAAAACAACTGACCTGGAAAATAGATCTAGGAGAGACAATCTAAGGATTATAGGACTTCCTGAAAGCCATGATGAAAAAAAGAACCTAGACACTATCTTCCAGGAAATCATAAAAGAAAACTGCCCTGATATTTTAGACCCGGAAGGCAAAATACTTATTGAAACAATCCACCGATCACCTCCTGAAAGAAACCCAAAAATTAAGTCCCCCAGAAATATCGTGGCTAAATTCCAGAACTATCATACCAAGGAAAAGATATTATGAGAAGCCAGAAAGAAACAATTTAAATATCGGGGAGCCACAATTAGGATCACACAGGACCTAGCAGCTTCTACTTTGAAGGATCGAAGGGCCTGGTATCAGATATTCCTAAGGGCAAAGGAACTTGGATTACAGCCAAGAATAAATTACCCAGCTAGAATGAGCATTATCTTCCAGGGAAGAAGATGGTCATTCAATGATATAGGAGAATTTCACCTATTTCTACTGAAAAGACCAGAACTGAACAAAAAATTTGATCTACAAACACAGAACACAAGAGAAACATAAAAAGGTAACAAGAAAAAAAAAAACTCTTGAGAACTATATTTATGTTATAGATACTTATAGAATGAGGGTTGATTTTATGAATCCATTATTACATTATGATTATGATATTGTTACTGTGATTTTATGATTATTATGATATGATAAATTGAAAAAGAAATTAGAGGTAGAAAAGGGATAACACTGGAAGAAGAGGAAAAGGAGGTAAAATAAGGGAAATTACATGACATGTAGAGGCAAAGAAAACATATAATTATTGAGGGGAAAAAAGGGAGGGGAATGAGAATTTGGTTAATCTCCATCTCATCAGAACTTGGCTCAGAGGGAATAATAGACGTACTTATAAGGAAACAGGAGGGAAAGGGGGAAAGGGGGTGGGTGGGGCTCTAAAGGGGAAGGATTGTTTGAGGGAAGTGGTTATCAAAAACAAAATAGTAGGGAGGAGGGAAAGGGGATAAGAATGAGAAAAGCATAAGCTGGGGTAAATAAGATGGCAGGAAATACAGAATTAGTTACTTTAACTGTGAATGTGAATGGAATGAACTCTCCCTTAAAGAGGAAGCAGATAGCAGACTGGATTAAAAACCAGAATCCAACAACATGTTGTATACAAGAAACAGATCTAAAACATAGAGATACATACAGGGTGAAGGTAAAAGGTTGGAGCAGAATCTACTATGTTTCAGGTGAACAAAAAAAGCAGGGGTAGCAATCCTGATCTCAGACCAAGTAAAAGCAAAGATAGACTTAATTAAAAGAGACAAAGAAGGAAATTATATCTTCCTAAAGGGTACCATAGATAATGAAGCAATATCAATACTAAACATATATGCACCAAGTGGTATAGCATGGAAATTCCTAGAGGAAAAGTTCAGAGATGCAAGAAGAAATAGACAGCAAAACTATAATAGTGGGGGATCTCAACCTCCCTCTCTCAGAACTTGATAAATCAAACCACAAAATAAATAAGAAAGAAGTTAAGGAGGTAAACAAAATGTTAGAAAAGTTAGGTATGATATATCTTTGGAGGAAATTAAATGGAGACAGAAAGGAGTTTACTTTTTTCTCAGCAGTCCATGGAACTTATACAAAAATTGACCATGTGCTAGGACACAAAAACCTCAAAATCAAATGCAGGAAGGCAGAAATAATAAATGTATTTTTTTCAGATCATGACAGAACAAAAATCAGATGCAATATAAGGCCAGGAGAAAAAAGACCAAAAACCAATTGGAAACTAAATAATTTTATCCTAAAGAATGAATGGGTGAAACAGCAAATTACAGACACAATTACTAATTTCATCCAAGAGAATGACAATAATAAGACAACATACCAAAATTTGTGGGATACAGACAAAGTGGTAATAAGGGGAAATTTTATATCTCTAGATGCTTATTTGAATAAAATAAAGAGAAAATCAATGAATTGGGCTTGCAACTAAAAAAGCTAAAGAACAAATTAAAAACCCCCAATCAAATACCAAACTTGAAATCCTAAAAATAAAAGGAGAGATTAATAAAATTGAAAGTAAAAGAAACTATTGAATTAATAAATAAAACTAAAAGTTGGTTTTATGAAAAAACCAACAAAATAGATAAACCTCTAGCTAATTTAATTAGAAAAAGGAAAGAGGAAAATCAAATTGTTAGTCTCAAAAATGAAAAGGGAGAACTTTCCACCAATGAAGAGGAAATTAGAGCAATAATCAGGAGTTACTTTGCCCAACTTTATGCCAATAAATTTGATAACCTAAGTGAAATGGAGGAATATCTACAAAAATATAGATTGCCCAGATTAACAGAATAGGAAATAAATTACTAAAATAGTCCCATTTTAGAAAAAGAAATAAAACAAGTCATTAATCAACTCCCTAAGAAAAAATCCCCAGGACCAGATGGATTTACATGTGAATTCTTCCAAACATTTAAAGAACAATTAACTCCAATATTATATAAACTATTCAAAAAAATAGGGAATGAAGGACTCCTACCAAACTCCTTTTATGATACAGACATGGTACTGATACCTAAACCAGGTAAAACAAAAACAGAGAAAGAAAATTATAGACCAATCTCCTTAATGAATATTGATGCAAAAATCTTAAATAAAATATTAGCAAAGAGATTACAGAAAATCATTCCCAGAATAATACACCATGTCCAAGTAGGATTTATACCAGGAATGCAGGGATGGTTCAATATTAGGAAAACTATTAATATAATTGACTATATTAATAACCAAATTAACAAAAACATATGATAATCTCAATAGATGCAGAAAAAGCATTTGATAAAATCCAACATCCATTCCTATTAAAAACATTAGAGAGTATAGGAATTAATGGACTTTTCCTTAAAATAGTCAGTAGCATCTATTTAAAACCATCAGCTAGCACCATATGTAATGGTGATAAACTGGAACCATTCCCAATAAGATCAGAGGTGAAAAAAGGTTGCCCACTATCACCATTACTATTCAATATTGTATTAGAAATGCTATCCTTGGCAATAAGACAAAAAAAAGAGATTAAAGGAATTAGAGTAGGTCATGAGGAAACCAAATTATCACTCTTTGCAGATGATATGATGGTCTACTTAGAGAACCCTAGAGAATCAACTAAAAAACTATTAGAATTAATCCACAACTTTAGCAAAGTTGCAGGATACAGAATAAATCCACATAAATCATCAGCATTTTTATACATCACCAACAAAATGCAACAGCAAGAGATACAAAGAGAAATTCCATTCAAAATAACTATTGATAGTATAAAATATTTGGGAATATATCTGCCAAGGGAAAGTCAGGATCTATATGAGCAAAACTACAAAACACTCTCCACACAAATAAAGTCAGATCTAAACAATTGGAAAAACATCAAGTGCTCTTGGATAGGTTGAGCAAATATAATAAAGATGGCAATACTACCGAAACTAATCTATTTATTTAGTGCTATACCAATCAAACTCCCAAGAAATTATTTAACTGACCTAGAAAAAATAACAACAAAATTCATCTGGAAAAACAAAAGGTCAAGAATTTCAAGGGAATTAATGAAAAAAATGCAAATGAGGGTGGCCTAACTGTACCAGATCTAAAACTATATTATAAAGTAGTGGTCGCCAAAACCATTTGGTACTGGATAAGAAATAGAGTAGTGGATTAGTGGAATAGGTTAGGTTCGCAGGACAAAATACTCAATGACAATAGTAATCTAGTGTTTGATAAACCCAAAGACCTCAGTTTTTGGGATAAAAATTCACTATTTGACAAAAACTGCTGGGTTAATTGGAAACTAGTATGGAAGAAATTAGGCATTGACCCACACCTAACACCATATACCAAGATAAGGTCAAAATGGATTCATGATCTAGGCATAAAGAATGATATTATAAACAAATTAGAACAATGTAGGATGGTTTACCTCTCAGACCTGTGGAGGGGGAAGGAATTTGTGACCAAAGAAGAACTAGAGGTCATCATTAATCACAAAATAGATAAGTT
>JAJPUD010012400.1:0-49490 GCA_023553655.1 Myrmecobius fasciatus | reverse complement strand
CTTTTTACCTTTTTATGCTTCTCTTAAGTTCTGTGTTTGGAAGTCAAATTTTTTGTTCAGATCTGGTCTTTTCATTATAAATAGGTGAAATTCACCTATATCATTAAATGTCCATCTTCTTGCCTGAAAGATAATTCTCATTCTAGCTGAATAATTTATTCTTGGCTGTAATCCAAGTTCCTTTGACTTTCAGAATATTTGATTGCAGGTCCTTTGATCCTTTAATGTGGAAGCTGATAGATCCTGGGTGATTCTAAGTATAGTTCCTTAGTATTTGAATTGTTTCTTTCTAACTGCTTGCAATTATCTTTTCCTTGGTGTGATAGTCCTGAAATTTAGCCACAATATTTCTTGGGGATTTAATTTTGTGCTCTCTTTCAGGATGTGATTGGTGAATTGTTTTTTGATGACTATACTTTCTGATTCTAAAACATCAGGGCAGTTTTCTATCATAATTTTCTGGAAGATAATGTCTAGGTTCTTTTTTTCATCATGGCTTTCAGGAAGTATAATAATCCTTAGATTTTCTCTCCTAGATCTATATTCCAGGTCATTTGTTTTTCCTAGGAGATATTTTATATTTTTTCATTTTTTTTTGTTATTGTTTGATTGATTCTTGAAGTCTTATTGAGTCATTCACTTCCATTTGTTTAATTCTAATTTTTAATATATTATTTTCTTCAGTTATCTTTTTTAGCTCCCTTTGTAATTGGCCAATTGAATTTTTTTTAGTTCATTGCAGTCTTTTTCTATTTTACCAATTTTGTTTTTTATTGAATTGGTGTCTTTTACCATTTCACCAATTTTGTTTTTCAATTAATTTGTGTCTTTTTTATCTCTTTTGTAGGACATTATATCTGTCTTCCAATGATCTCATTTAATTTCCCCATTTTTCTTCTAACACTCTTTTGAGATTCTTTATGCAATCTTCCAGGAAAGCCTTATAAAATGGGGACCAGTTCATGTCTGCCTTTGTGGCTTCCTCTGGAGTTGCTTTACCTTTATGAACCTCAGAATCTGAGGTCAGTTCTTCTTGCTCTATAAAAGCTGTCTATGGTGAGAATTCTTTTTTGTTTCTCATTTATTTTCTTAAAGCTTGAGGTCTGTTTAAAGCAGAAGAGCAACAGCTGCTTTAGTTTGCCCTGGGGCAGTTCAGCTGATTGACTTCTGGTGCAGGGCTATTGGAGCTAGGTCTGGTATTCTCAGTGGTTTACAATATACCTTTTACAAAAGGCAGATCTGCCAAAGTACCTGCTGACAACTAGGGCAGAGTGGCCCAAGAGCCTCACAGAAACTTCTCAGATACTTAGAATCTGCCACACTGAGTCCTGGCTCCAGCTTCCTCCCCTCTTTCCTGGAGCTGCCATCTGAGCTTGGCAAACTGACCCACTCCCTGCCCATATAAAACAGACCTGTTCTGAAGCTCTTCCAAGGTAACTTCTTCTGGGAATGTGTTGTATTCCAAATATTTGGGGGAGCTTTGACTCCCAAACCAATTTAGAGGCTTAATTTGTTGTTGGTTTGAGAGAAGGTCAGAGTAGGTCACAGAGAGTCATGTATTCACTCCACAATCTTAATTATGCCCCTAAATACATTAAGAATAAAGAGAATACCTCCCAAAGTATGTTTTTCCCAGTTTCCCTTTTTTGTAATTTTATTTTGCAAGGTGTCCAGTAATAAAAACTGTAATATAATCTGTTCATTTGTTTAATCTAAACAATGCCTTTATCCTTTTAAAAAATAACCTCATCATAAAGAGGCCATGGCTTATCTAGAGATAAACAGCTAAGTAAATGAAGGCAGATAGCTAAAAATCTGTCTGAATGTTTGAGATTTTTAAAATAACTAGACCTATTGTGATTTAATTAATAGATTTTACACAGCTATGAATTCCATAAAACATAGAAAGGCACCAAGTAGACCTGAAAGCATTATATTGCTCCTATTAGTGAGCTATTTTTTGTAATAATATAAGGATGATGAAATCTGCAGAGAGAAAGAAGAAAGGGAGTAAAAAGCAGTGACTAGAATAAAGATTCAGGGCTATGCTTACATAGACTCAAGAAAGCAAACTGTTCAATTTATACAGTGAACATTTCTATCTTGGAAAAAGGCAAATTTATAAATCAGGGCTTGAGTTATTTATTTTGTTGTTGTTGATGATTGTTTAGACAAGAAAACAATGGAAAAATATTAACAGGGCAGTTTTAAACTTAAAAGTGTGTATTAAATTTTTTGGAGAGCTGACTTGATCAGCACCTCCCTGGTAACCAAATCATCTCTAGAAAAGGTAGCAAAAAAACTAGAAAAGATTAATCTTCCCTCTATTTAGCATGAAGAAAGGCTTTAAGGGACAAAGTGTTGACCCATCAACTTCATACTGCACTGTGACATCTAATGCTGTAATAGCAGTTACCAATAAAAGATTCCAATAAATACACTGCTAATCAGCAGCCAACTCCTCTGAGAAGAAAGGTTCATTGTATCTTCAGAAATTAATGTTTTTAATGTGATTCAGACAAAAATAATTTGAAGATGTCATTATCTAGCTATTATGCTTTTATATTTAACATTCTAAAGATTGTTGCAGAAGAAAACCAATTGCTTATAATTTGAAGAATAAAGAAAAAAATGAAAGCTTTATTTTTCCCATAAACACAGAGAATGGTAAGTGGGCCTATAGAGAATGGATATCTCTATGTGTCAAGGAGGTCTCTTAATTCAATTCATTTCTCATAGCTAGTTGTAAAGAAACCCAATCTTCAACTCTATAACTATAGGTCTTAGAGACTGTTTTTATTCCAAAGGAATGTAACATCTATATAGAAACAAAAGTTTAAAACTTTGGAGCTGATGAGACTACCAAGAGAGTTAAATGGAGAAAAAAGAAAAAAGGTCAATATACAGTTAAAGGGCATGAGATAGATAAACTCAAAGGATAATCAAAGGATAAAGAGTGGTGAATGAAGAGATAATAATGTCACAACAATATAATCTAAGAAGAGAGTATCCAGGATGACAGAATGATCACCAGTGTCAAATGAAATAGGTTGAGAAGAACTGAAGCTGAGGAAATTTCATCAGATTGTCAATTAAGAGGTAATTTTTAATTTTGAAGGGAGAATATTCAGTTGAATGATGGAACTGGAATCTAGATTACAACCCATTTAAGAATGAGAGGGGGAGTAGGAACAAGAAAAAATAACTTTTTAAAGGAATTTGAAAGAGATGTAGCATAACAGTTAGATAATGTGATAGAATAATGTTAAAAGTTATGCCAGGAAAGGGAAAACTTGGGCTTGTTTGAAGACAGTAAAAAAGGAACCAGTTGATAGAGAAAGGTTGAAGTTTTGAGGAAAGGTGATGTAGGGTATAATATTTTAGAGGGGATAGATGATATTATAGTTGAATGGAGATGTAGGTAAGTTGAATTTGTTAATAAGAAGGACCATCTATTTTTCTGAGACTGAGCGAAAAAAGATGAAAATGTCAAGAAGTTTTGAGAGTGAGAGAAGAGAGAAACCATTTTGAATGGCCTAAATTCTGTATAAGAAAATAAGTGGCAGAGTTTTCAAGTGAGAGAGAGCACAGAGTATGGAATATTCAGGGGAGGAAGTTGTTGAAGAAAAGAAGACATAAAATAGCTTTTGTAAGGAATAAGAATGGGAATAAAATGAAGTGAATAAAAAGATTGACTTGCTGTGATGAAAGTACAAATGAAGTTGAATATCATGAGTTTGCATATTACTTAGTCTACACAATTGTGAGTCTTTCTGTAGTTTATTTTTTAAAGTGGTTAGTATAAGTGGTGGATGCAGCCAATAATTTTGCTGAGATTTGGCAGAAGTTTTTGATAGGACAAAAGAAAATGTAGAAATTAATTGGCTAACTATTGGATTCTTTGACAGATAAGGATAGGGAAATGAGAAAATGAATAATATCCTGAGAAAGGACTCCAAGGGAATGGAGATCTTAATAAACACAAGGAACTGGTGCAAGGAGATAAAAATAAAAGTAAAGGTGTAATGATTATAGGTTATAGCTATATAGTTATAGCAAAGTCAGAATTCTTAATCAATAAAGTTCAGCACTTACAGTTATGGGATATAGACCAAGTAGTGGCACTGCTGAATCAATGAGTATGCACAGTTTTATCGCTTTTGATCATAGCTCCAAATTACTCTCCAGAATGTTTAGATCATTTCACAACTCCACCAACAATGCATTAGTGTCCCAGTTTTCCCATATCCCTCCAACATTTATCACTATCTTTTCCTATGATCTTAGCTAATCCAAAGGTGTGAGGTGGTACCTCTGAGTTGTTTTAATTTGCATGTATAATGATTTAGATCATGACTATAGATTGGGTTTAATTTTTTTCATTTGAAAATTGTCTGTTCATATCATTTAACCTTTTATCAATTGGGGCATTCTCCATACTTTCACCAAGGTCTATCTAACTGCATATCCTTTGATTTAGAAGTGCCAGGTTGTCATATAGACATGTGGTCTATAACAGATCATAGTCTATTAACTATGACATACTTGGTTCTTCTCAGTGTTTCAGTGATTTAAGGCAATTCCAATAAACTTTGGTTGGAAAACAGAATTCATGTCCAGAGAAAGAACTGTGGAGAATGAATGTAAATCTACACATGCTATGTTCACTTTATTTTTTCTCTTTTTCTTCTGTTTTATTTTCCTCTCATGGTTTTTATCTCTGTTCTGATTTTTCTGTCCCAACATAATATGATAATATAATATAATAAGGAAATATATTTTAAAAAGAGAATGCAGATGTATAACAAAAAAGTCATTTTTTATGTGTAACTGGGGAAAATAAAAATAAATTAAAAAAAAAACTGTGGAGAATGACCTGAAAGATGGGTCTACTATGACCACCAAAATTTTGCTCAGGGGAATTTTTTTTAATTGAATAGTCTTTAAAAGAGAAATATTTTCTTGAGTAAAGGGAGTAAAAGGAGAGCCTAGAAGAAACAATGGGGAACAAGGAGTATTCCAGATCCACCTGCAGGATGAGTATCACAGAGATCTGAGTAAAGGTACCACAAGTACTTAAGGGGATAACTGGGAAATTCAGTGATAACACTGAGAGAGTCAAGGCTCAACAAAATTTTCATATACGATAAATAAGAGGAAAAGAGCCCCAAAGTTATGCTGAAGAAGATTGGACCATGAGATGATGAAAAAGTTTGAGATATATTCTCCTAAAAAGAATGATTAATGATGATAGGTATAAGAAGAAAAATAAGAGAAGTCAGAGGAGTAAAAATGAGTGGAAGATTGGGAAGAGAAACTATTAGGCTCCTCAAGGGAGTTACAGTGAGAGTTCCACTGGACCTGCTCTTCTACTGGGAGGCTGTTAGTCCTATTGGACTCCCATTAGTAAAGGGAGCTAATTACAGGCTAGCCCTGGGTCTAGGTTTGTCCTGGGGTCTTAAGATGCAAATGGTCCCACCAGGGTGATTAATCAATGGTAATGAATATGAGTTTTGGCAAGAAGTAGAGAGTGAGGGTGGGCAGGTTACCAAATGTTAATGTGTAATTCTCTTGATTAGGTTATATCTTGCAAATTTTAAAATTTTATGGATTTATTTTTAATTTACTTTCATAACTACAAAGATATTTTGCAGTATAGTATCCTTGCATATTCCAATTGATCACCACATCTGGACTCCTTCTTTTTATTCTGGTGGCAATTACCTCATCTTAAATTACTGTGATAAACCCTCTATTTTAACAAGTGAATCCTCACAGGGCTGTCTTCCATTCAATGTTTCTTATTTAGCATATTGTTGCCTGTGATCATGTGGATGCATGTATTGGCCAGCTTTGTGCTTCCATTCTTCATCTGAATTTTGTATGCTCTGTCTAGAAATGAACTACCTCTGCTTTTATTCAACAAAACAAAACAAAATGAAAATGTACCTTTCACCATCCTTTACTTACTCAGCAAAGCTATCTCTACTTATTCCTACACAATTTTTGTAAGATTTTGACCATTTCTCATGGGCTTTAAGTCTATGAACCCTGTTACTGCTTTTTGGTGAAGAAGCATTAATTGGTTTGTAAATAACTTACGATATTGAATTCCGCATTTCATAACTATTTTAAATTCACCTATTGTCAGGTACTTTTAAAAACTGGCATATTCCCTATTAAAATTTTATAAGTGTATATTGTGTTATTCCAATTCCAATTTGATTTTAGAATGCTTCCTGCAGAAGTTGATTTACGAACTGAGTCTTTAGTAAGCCAGGATTTCTAAAAATGAAGATAAACTAGAATAATCCAAGCATGGGGGACAACAACCATAGATGCCAGGAGATAGGAGAGGGAAGGTCACAAGTGAGGAACAGCATATAGACTAGAAAAACTAAACCATATAGTGTCTGGAGGGGAGTAATGTATGGGAAGAGTGGAATGGTAAGAAGGGGCTAGGTTTTAAAAACTTTTAAATGTACACCAAGTGATCAATACAATGTTTTGGTTCAATTCTTGATTTAAAAGCAATATTTAGTTCTATTTAGAAGGGATATGAATGATTTTAAGATTAGGTATAATCTGAAAGAGCTTGAAATATTTCTCTCAAAAATACTGAGTTATGTGTCAATTGTTCTTGACATTTTTGTGTTGGTAGAGTGTTTTATCTAGGAAATATTTTTTACATGTATAATCAACCAGTCTAGTATTATCATTATGCTTGGTGCTATTTAATTATTTGTTTACAATACCTAAATAGATCACGAGTGGAGAAATAAGTCAAAGTTGCTGTAATAATCCAAAAAAGCAGCATAAGTACTTTGAAGCTATTGCAAATTTACAATAAGAAATTCTTTGAGTGCTAAACATTTTTTTTCTGAGTGAAACCCTTTTGTTCCTCACCCATTATGCGTGTATGTATATGTGTGTATGTGTGTGTGACAACCATTCTACCATTATTTGTATCAGCATTTCATGACCTTTTTGCTTCTCATTTGATATAATTTACAGCTCTTGCACCCATATACCAAAGATTTTTCACATTCTCCTACATCAGAAGTTCTCTTTTTTGGGGTCTAATTTCTCAAGTCTCTATAATAAAGTATTTTTTATTAAGGTTGAATTATTTATTTTGCTCTTTGACTTCATTTCACCTTGACCTTTTTTTGAATTGGTTTCTTGGTTAAGGGAATGCAGGGTTTTTAATATTGTTTTGCTTCCTAAATTTCTGCACATGAACATTTTGTTACCTTTAGTGCAATAAGTATTTATATTGTTACATTGTATATATCTGCTAAATATGGATAAAATATTTCTGTGTATTTCCCCAGATTTTCAAGCTTTTATTTTCCTCCTCTTCCAGTAATTTTTGCCATAGTTTTGATGCTGTCCTTAGTGCTTTTACTTCCTAGTTCCACTTTTATTTTCACAGGATTGACTGATTCAAGTCCTTAAGTGTTTCCTTATTATTTTTATCAAAAATTATGAAAGAATTATTTTCATATGTTATAATTAAATAACTTTTTGAATTAGTCTATTGTGTTCCATTTGGTTTATTATTTGGAATGTCATCAAATTTAAAAAAAAAAAGGTCTTTCAAGCAAATTAGAAGAACAAAGGATAGGCTAGCTCTCAGCTCTGTGGAGAAGGAAGGAATTTGTTGCCAAAGAAGAAATAGAATACATTATGAAATGAAAAATGGATAATTTTGATTATATTAATTTAAAAAGTTTTTGTATAAACAAAACCAATACAGATAAGATTAGAAGGGAAGAAGAAAACTGGGGGAAAAATTCACATACAAAAGTCCTAATAAAGGCTTCATTTCTAAAATATATAGAGAACTGACTCAAATTTATAAGACTACAAGCCATTCTCCAATTGATAAGTGATTAAAGGATATGAACAGACAATTGCAGATGAAGAAATTGAAACCATTTCGTCATGTGAAAAAATGCTCTAAATCACTATTTATTAGAGAAATGCAAATTAAGGCAATTCTGAGGTAGTACTACCTACCTCTCAGATTGGCTAAAATGACAGGAAAAGATGATAATACATTTTAGAGTGGATGTGGGAAAACTGGGACAATCATACATTGTTGGTAGAATTATAAACTAATCCAACCATTTTGGATAGAAATATGGAACTATGCCCAAAGGGCTATCAAACTATGCATACCCTTTGATGCAACAATGTCTCTACTAGACCTACCAAAGTCATCATAAAAAGGGAAAAGGACCCACATGTGCAAAAATGTTTGTAGCAGCCCTTTTGGTAGTGGGAATTGGAAACTGAATAGATGTCCATGGATTGGAGAATGGCTAAATAAATTATGGTATATGAAGGCAATGGAATATTATTTTTCTATAAGAAACCATCAGCAGGATGACTTCAGAAATGCCTGGAGAGACTTAAATGAACTGATGCTAAGTAAAGTAAGTAGAATCAAAAGAACATTATACAGAGCAACAAGATTATGCAATGATCAATTCTGATGGATGTGGCTCTTTTCAACAATGAGCCAGTTCCAATAGACTTGTGATGGAAAGAGCTATCTGCATCCAAAAAGAGGAATGTTGGGACTGACTATGAAACCCCACATTATATTTTCACCTTTTTTGCTGTTGTTTGGTTGCTTTTTTTTTCTACTTCCTTTTTTCCCTTTCTGATCTGATTTTTCTTATGCAGAATGATCATTGTGGAAATATGTATAGAAGAATTGCAGATGTTTAAAATATATTGGATTGCTTGCAGATCACTATTTCAATCCCTATTTTATATGTAAGGAAAGTAAGGTAAAAAGATGTTATATGCCTTGCCCAGAGTCAAAGAACTAGTAAATGACTGAGGTTATATTTAAATTCAGGTCTTCCTGACTGCAAGGCCAGTGCTCTATTCACTGTGCTACATAGATTCCCATGTTGTCATTTGAATTTTATTGGTTTTGATCATCTATTTTTTATTATTTTGTGACATGAAATATCTACCATACTTTCTCAAAATCATTTTATATATTAAATTTATGTTCATTTCCCCTCAAGTTTCATATTAAAAAGACATTTTAGAATATCAGAATTTATTTGAGGTGAGTTTTCCTGATGCAAAAAAACCCCAAATAAATGTAGCATATTTTAAGAATGCATAACTGACAATCATCAGTGTATTTTATGAAATATCCTATTTTATAGGGTTACAAAGATCTTTCACAACTTTCTAGGCATAACTGCCTATTCCTGTTAGTTCTGAAATATATAGTATATATATTAAAGCAAAAACCAGAGCACCCATGTATGTTGTCAGAAACCAAAGCAGCTTGTCAGCCTTTCTATAATTAGCTATGAATTCCTTTTCTGACTTTTTATTTCACAGAGAACCTTGTTGTCCTCTCTGCAGGGTTTTTATAAAGTAATTTCTAGGGAGCAATGGAGAGGAAAAAATATCTTTCTAACATACCTATTTTAATCTCTTTGATGAGCAATAACCTAATGTGCATGTAACCTGGAGCTATTTTGCTAAAGGATCTGCAAATGATAAGAAGATTATAATTCAAGCCAGCAGAATTTTTAAAGCCTGTGACTCATATTTTATTGATATAAAGTGCTTGGCAAGGTAGACATAGATTGCATAATTCTATAACATTAATAGAACTGACAGCACTTTGTTGATTGTGTACTGCCAGCAAATGTTGCTTGATGGAATTAGCTGTTGATAGACAGGTTGATTGATCAGTTGTACAGTTGTGATCAGTACTGGATTTAAAATCAGGGTTTCACTAGCTAAAGATTTCTTCCTGCCTCTACCTAGGGTTGTCACCTTAGCCAATGCAAAATCTTTGAACTTTACTCATTTGCAGAGTGGGGGTAATAATATTGTATTTAGGAAAATATTAGTATAATTAAACTATATGAGTATAACAAACTATATTAGTATAACAAAACTAACAGAAATCATATATTTTCTCAACGGATGGAGGAAATCTTTTGACAGAATAAAACATCCATTCCTTTAAAAAAACACTAAAAAACATGGGAATAAATGGAGTTTTCCTTAAAATAGCAAACTATCTAAAACCATCAGCAAGCATTTTTACAGAATGAGGATAAGCTAGCGTCCTTTTCAATAATGGTAGTGAAACAAGTTTGCCCATTGTTATCACGATTATTCAGTGTAATACTACAAATCTTAGCTATAGCAATAAGAGAAGAAAAATAAAAGAATTAAGAATAGACAATGAGAAAGCATATATTATTTTACATTTTACAACTTTACAAAATATTTTAATGATTTTACTTAGGTTTTTAGTTGATTATCTAGGATCCTCTAAGTATACAACATATTATCTAGTTTTGTTTTCTCATTGTCTAGTGGTGTCTTTCTCCTTAACTTTCCTCTATGACACCTGATAGCTCTCTTCTCAATCCCCTTGCCATGCCTTATGATGTTTTTCTCTTTCTTATAGCTAACCAACTTTTTTAGGGTGCTAAATCTCTTTTGCTATTTAGCCTGGCAGTTAAAGGAATATTCCAATTTCACAGGGCATTCCCACTTTCCCGGTAAATTGTGAGTCCCACTAGGAAATTTTGTTTTTCATCATTGATTGTTAAAATCCCTTTCCTTGCTATAGACAAGTCCTCCCAATTATATTCCATATTTACCATTACTAGAGTCTATTGTATCTCTTCATTTTGTCTATAACCCATTCTCCTAAATAAACCTACTTTTTGTCAAAGCAAATAATCATTATGAATTCTTCACATGATCAAACCCTAACATTTGGTGCCTCTCATCCCATACCCACCCATCTTCATATGCAATCATATCAATGTCTTTTATCATTTTAGCTGCTTTCTAGATTATCACAATTATTCTTAAACTAAAATCAATATTTTACAAATGCTCTAACAGAGGTAGAGTACAGATAAAGCAAAAATCTTTCTGTTTGTGAAAACTATTCCTGTCTTAATAATGGACACCAAAAAATCACCCTTATTTTCTTGTCTTTCTAGTCCTGCAGTAGCTTCATTAAATGGCTGTCCCCCATTTTTCATAAGCAAACTGCTATCTTGTCTTTCCTCCTTTGTCTTGTACTAAAGACATTGAATATATTTATCTCAAGTATGACTTTATATTTATTCTATTAAGTATCATCTCTTTTGGATTCTCTTTTTATTTGATTCAATGGACTTAAAGATCTTTTAAAAACCTGACACTCTTATCCAATATGATTATTAGTTATAACTACCAGCTTTATACCATACATTAATCTGATAATATATAACTTCTGCTTTCATTCAATTCATTGGAAGCTATGGGTCTGGTCCTTCAGATCATTTCAAATCCATTTAATGTACTATTATATAGTTGACATTTCTCCATCATTTTCCTTACAAGAATACTATAAGAAGTTGACCTAAATGCTTTGTTAATAACTAGATAAATTATATATAGCAACATCATGATCTATTAGTTTAGTAGCCAACTTTATCAGAAAAGACATGACAGTTCCTACATAGTGTGTCACTTTTCTGCTAGGCTCCTTATACTAATGTGCTTAATCTGTGCTGTACCTAATCAATGTCTCATGTTCCAGGGATATACTAAGCAACATGAGAAGCCTAAATCCTCCTACCATCCAAAAATCAAAAGGTTTTATTGTGGTTTGGGGAACAAAGTGGAGGTAGCCAGAGGGAAAAGATGAGACTTTCTTCCTTTCCTCCAAGAAATTTCTTTTCAGTGACTTGTCTGGAATTGCTTTTTTCCCCCTTGCTAGCCACAGAAAAGTTTTAATTTTAAAATGGTTTGCTATTTTGTAGAAGGCCCATAGTGGATAGACAAGTATCCCCTCTCCCTCCTCCCACCCCATACCAATATAACTCTTGTGTCATTCTCCTCTAGCTAGTAGCTTTCAAGAACTTCACAATTAGTCTAATTTCCTTGATTGGTTGAATCAATAGAGGTGTTCTCACCTAATTAATGAAGTTACTTTAAATGGGTTTAAAAATGATTAATTCAGTAGAAGAATAAGGAATGTAAAGTTTCATCTTGCTTCCTCAGTTTCTTTCAAGTCCCATCTAAAATCCTACTTTGTGAAGAATTTTTTCCCAAGCCCCTTTAATTCTAATATCCTTTTTTCATTTATTTATTTGTGTGTAAAATTGATTATATATGCATGTGTATAGATATATCTATATCTATGTGAATATAAATCTAGATCTACATCTTGATTTTTGTGTGCATATTGTTTTCCCAATAGACTTTGAGCTTCTTGGGAGGAAGGACTTTTTTATATTTCTTTGTTTTCTTAGAGAAACTGTCACATAGTAAGTGTTTAATAATAAATATTGACTAATTGACTAATTGATTAAATGTATCAGGACTAAAATATTGTCCTACTTGCTTTAAGTGAGATGGAGTGATTGACTCAGCAAAGATGTCCAAATGCCCCCTATCTGTATACTCCTTTAGTCATAGTTCTTTCTTTCTTTTTCTCTTTCTGTCTTCTTTTTTTTCCTCTTTCTCCTCCTTCTTTCTTCTTTCTTCTTGTTCCTGGCTTTTTCTTCTTCCTCTCTGGAAACAAGAGAATAAGTCATGTGTGAACTCTTTCTTCCTGTTATCACCTTCAATTCGTTGAGCCTTAGCAAACATCTAGTAAATTTTTTGCTTCCCTGTGGGCTATTTCAAAATATCTGCCCTACCTTTTTCTTTGTACTTTACTTTCCATCCATTCCCCTCCAACCCTTCTTTTGACTCTTCTCCTTCCTCCCTTTTCTATTTTACAATTATTTCAGCTGGAATTTCCAAAGGATTTGTTCTTTTGCTTCTTTCAGGCTTCTCTGCTTCCTGCCTTCTCTAATTTCATCTACTACTATTTCTATTCTGTATCTTTCCTATGGGCATTGTTTTAAATTTTTTATGAGTCAAAAGGATCTTGATTTTGACTCAGTAGTAATTATTTCTAAGCCTTGTTTGACTGGATTCACCAAGCACATACATAAAAACTTCAGTCTGTCAAAAGATGTGTAATCTCATATTTTCAAACATTTCCTTCAAGGATGCAGATCTCAATATATTTTTTGTCCTCTCAATATATAGTTCTTTGTGTAGCTAATTAGTTATATTTGACTCTTTGTGACCTCATCTGAGGTTTTCTTAGCAAAGCTACTGGAGTCTTTTGCCATTTCCTGCTCCAGCTCATTTTTTAGCAGATCAGAAAACTAAACCAATAGGGTTAAGTCACTTTCACAGGGTCTACACCTAGTAAATGTCTGAGACTGCTTTTGAATTCAGGTCCTCCTCATCTAGTCCTAGCACTCTACCTACTATGCTATCTAGATGTCCTTTAGCTCTAATTAGAAATAAAACATCTATGTATCTTGTCCATTCCTTAAAATCAACAATTGAAATTTAAAAAAAAAAGGTTTTTTGAAAAAAAATGAACAACTCAACATCATTGTTGAAAACGGTATAAGTTTTTTGCATGAGGGCAGGTCACTCATCTGTGTCTCTTTAACATCAGGCCTGCCCTACTCAACCTCAAGTGAGCCATGTTCCTTTCCATAACTGTGGATATCACACTTCAGGGAGGAAATATGGATCACTCCATCAACTTATGTAAAGTATGTCCCTCAAACTGTGAATATATCTGATTTGTTCTATCACACATGTGAGAATAAAATGTTGTTCTTACTGGTATCACTAGCAATAACCTTAAATATTAGGTGTCTCAGTAGGGGGTAATAGCAAACACATTGAATGAGCTGCAAAAGGTCTGTCAAGTGGTAAAGTATGCATAAAATACACCATGGGAAAAATATAACAATCTTAGATACAGGTGTTCCTTGTAGGCAATAAAAGAAAGCCCACTGTGAACATTTTTGCTTTATGCTCTAACCTGAATTCTTTGAAAGGAATTGACTTCTAGTCAAGATAATTTCCCATCTGGTGGCTTGCCATGCTGTCTGTTCCTTCTGTGACACACATGGCTGATACCTCTATTGAGACTGCATGGCTCATAAACAGCCATTTTTCCAGATGGGCAAGAAGGGAGTTTCTCTTGACCAAGGTTGCCACTGTGTGCAACTGGTATCAGCTGGAAAAAAATTGTTATTGAAACTCACAACCACAAATTTTAAAAATGAGGAATATTAAGGGTTCCATTACTATTGTACTCAACCAGAATTATACTGATTTTCATGAATCCTGGGCAGTGTGATAAAAACACTATGCCTTGCCCTATCTTTTTCTATAATCAGCAATGACATATTCATGTACCCTAATATAGTACACAGCACGGAGAAATCAACATATAAGCAGGAATATGTCAATGTTTTGATTATTATGAGCTTCTTTAAGGCTAAATCATTTAGAATGTGATAAATATTTTGTTTTGCTTTCTATTTGCTCCATTCTGGAAACTTTGAATTGGAGGAAAAATCAGATTTTTTTCCCTAAATGTAAACATTAGTGTTTTATAATTTTTTTTTTGCTTCCTATGGGGACAACATATACAAGTTATTTCATCTGAAATCAAATTCAATTTTGATTTCTATAGAAAATTGATTAAAGACTAAATTATTGGTCTATGTTCCAAGATTTAGCCATTAATTTTGTATCTTTTAAAAAACAGAATGTCATTCTAGTTCTTTCCCTGCTAAAGTGAAGTCTTTCTAGTAAATGCAGAGTCAAGTAGATAGTGCAATGTATAAATAGCTGAGTTCAAATTTCACCTCAGATCTTATTTGCTATAAGAATATGGTCATCACTTAAATTCTCTTTGCTTCAGTTTCCTCAACTGAAAAATGAGTCCTATAATATACCTGTCTCACAAGATTATAATGAGTGTCAACTGAGATAGTACTTGGCAAGTAGTAGGTGTTTAATAATTGTTGGATTCCTTCCAACTAAATAAAATCCTTTTTGTAAGAAATTTAAAAATACACAGAATTAGGGTTTAAATTCTTTTCACCTCTCAATACATGCATAGATAATTTTCAACATTCACCTTTGCAAAACCTTGTGTTCCAAATTATTTTCCCCTCCCTTCTCCCACCCTTCCCCCTAAACAGAAAGTAATCCAATATATATATATCAAATGTATGCAATTTTTCTATACATATTTCCACAATTATTATGCTAGAAAAGAAAAATTAGATCAAAAAGGAAAAAAATAGAAAGAAAATAAAATGGAGACAAATAACAAAAAAAGGGTAAATACTATGTTGTGATTCACACTCAGTATCCACAGCTCTCTCTTTGGATCCAGATGGCTCTCTTCATCACAAAACTATTGGAATTGGCTTGAATCATTTTACTGTTGAAATGAGCCACGTCCATCAGAATTGATCCTGATATAGTTGTTTTTTTGTGTTTTTTTTGGAGGGGGAAACCTATCTATTTTTCCTTATTATTATATTTTCAACTTATTTTTGAACATTATCATATTTTTATAGTACCAGGAAAACAGGTATGTGATTTTGTAGTTATAGTTAAGTTCTTAATTGTTTTCCCCCCATTAATAATAATGTCATTATATTTACATTTAAATTAAAAAACAACAATAATCAATCCACCAACCAACCAATAAGCATTCCTTATGCATTTGCTATGTATTAGGTATTGTGCTAAATGCCTGGAATACAGATATGAAGTTCCTCTTAAATTTACACTCTTTTATGAGACAATATGTAAATATATAATATCTCAGAAAATCTATACATCATAAAAGACTTTTTAAATTTTATTTTAATTAATGAAATAAACAAGCATTTCATAATATAGTATAATTAAAAGATAATTATACATGAAATCACAAATCTACCATATGCAACTAGATATTCCTTTCTAACCTACAACAAAATTATCCTGTAACTTTTTTTTCCCTCTTCCTTCCCTCCCCACTCTAGAGATGGCTACCATTAATCCTAAATAAGTGTGTTTGTGTGTGTGTGTGTGTGTGTGTGTGTGTACATATATATATATATATGTATTTCTTATGACACAGTAATATTCTATTACCATTTTATACTACAATTTGTTCATCCATTCCCCAACTGATGGACATTCCTGACACTTCTAGCTCTTAAAGCATAAAGAATGCAGCTATAAACATCATAGAGCATATAGGCTCTTTTCCATTTTTTAATAATCATATTTAAATATAGACCAACTAGGGATATCACTGGGTCAAATGGTAGAGGTACTTTAATAACTCTTTGGCATAATGTCAGATTGTTTTTCAAAATGGTTCTATTATTTTATGATTCTATCATCAATTAATTAGTCTCAATTTTTACATATCTTCTTCAACATTTTTTACTTTACCCTTTTCTCATTTTAATCAATCTGGTAAGTGCAAATGTTATCTCAAGGTTGTTTTAATATGCACTTCTCTAACCAATTTCTTGAAAAATGTAACAACAAAAATGACTTCATATGATAATACTTTGATCACTAATACCATTAAAAATTATAACCAGGAAGAGATAGGCTTTTCAAAGCTGTTATTATCATCATAGAATATGTCCAAGGTCAAATCCAAATCTAAGAAAGATACTCTATGGATTGTGACCTTAAGTATTCTGTTTGTAGATGAAGTCCTACTGGTAGCATAAAACCTTGGAATGTTGGAGAGTTTCCAATAGAAGTAAAAACTTTTCTATGAAGCAAAATAAAATCTTCTTAATACTAATATTTTTCCAGCGATGTTATATGATTGTTGGTTGTGGAATATCACAGTCTCTGAAGAATTTGCTTGTGGGCAAAAAGGAAATGAAGAGGAACGTGGTGGATATGATTGCTAAAAGCATATTGCTAATAAAGAATGAGAATATAAGAATGAAAATTGTAGATGTCATCAGAGACATGAAAAACTGGAAAAAAAAGATGTGCTCATTAAAAGTAAATGGATGGATAAACAATAGTCAACTCACAGACTATATTTTCTTTCATGTAAAAATAGATTTTTAAATGGTGAACCATTAAACAATAAGTAGATTTCTTCATTTTGGAATTTATTAAAAACAAGCAAAAAAAAATAATCCTAAAGTTTTATAGGATAGGATGTCACTGATTGTTATAAACTCTGTACCTCTGGAAGGACTAGCTTTTTTGAAGAAATGAGACATCCATGAGTATATATAAATATTTCATCAGAGGTACAGAATGCCTATATATTATTTGGTTGCTTCATATTTTTTTCTTTCAATGGGATGCATTTGGTTCCAGATTTTAGGCAAAAAGTCATCAAAATATACCTTTAATGCGGTAGTTATTCTGAAGAAAAAGTTTGCATTGAGTCACAAAGAAAGTACTTAATTACAACTGTTTGCATATGCATGATATGAAAATAGTACAGAAACAAGAAAACAATCTACTGAGTACCTATTATTCTGTGGGAAGTATTCACTTGAAATTGAATAACTTGTGAGACATGCCTTGCATGAACTGTCACAATCAGGGAATTTGATAGATCATTTTAAGTCTATATATCTCATTTATTTGGCAAGGCATCCCTTACCTTCACATTATTGCCTTTTTTTCTTTCTTTCCTTTCCTTTCCTTTTCTTTTCCTTTTTCTTTTTTAGTAGCAACTGGGAGCCCTTTGTCCAGATGATCTATAAATGTGTTATATAGCCCAAGAGTTGGAACATTGGGCCAATAGCAGTTAATGACTTTTTTTCCCCCCAGTAACTCATGGGTCACAGGTTTTACTTTTGACCTTGGATAATGCTTCATGAGATGCCAAATCAGCCACATGGGGTTGAAATTTTTGTGACCTGGAAGAGAATTTGAAATGTTCACACCATGATCTCCCAACCTCTAACAACTAAGATAAAAAGAAGGCAGAGTAAAAAATGTAGAGTAATAGAACAGTAATGTGTTTATTATAGGAAAGGAAAGGAGAGGGGAATAAAACCAAAATATCTTGGAACAACATGGTTAAGTTATTTTTATTTCAGATCAAATGTTCAGTCAATTTATCCTTATCCTAGCAACAAATGTGGAGGCAATGATGTGATTTTAATCACTATGTGAAAGTGGAAAAGGCAAAAATTGTACTGTATAGATGAATTAGTATAGGATCAAATGGTATTTTAAGGTTTAAAAAATGCTTTACAAACATTACCTCATTTTATACTCCAAATAATCTTGGGAATAGGTGCTATTATTATTCCTGTTTTTCAGATGAAGAAACTGAGACAGACAAAACATAAGTAACTTGTCAAGAGTCACAAAACTAATAAATGTCTGAAGCTGAGTTTACTCATTTTTCTGACTCCAAGGTCACATGCAGCATGTTGGTATAGTGGACAGAACGTTAGGGGTGGAATAAGAAAATTTTTTAATATCTCCAAAATTCACTTTTTTCATTTGTGAAGTAAAAATGATGATTGTGATGATTATGCTGGTGATGATGCCTATTTTAAAAAGCCATTTTATTTTACTTTGCTAACATCTCCAGGCATGTCAAGTATACTTTTTGTACCTTTCTTTCAAAGTCAGTGTCCTGGCTATCACTTATAAATAGGTCAATCTCCCTTTTCCTGTATATTACATCCTAGCCTGTGTTTACCTGTTCAGATACAAGTTTATAAATTTTTATAAGTTTTCTTTGACCAACAATTGAAACCAAAGTTTGAAAAGTCAAAAAAATTCAAGGGATCACAACAAATGAAAGATCATGTTAAAGAAATCCACAAAAATTTAAAATGTTATTAAGGATGTTAAAAAAGTTGTTAAGTCATAGAGAAAATCAATACACTCCCCTCCCCCCCCAAAAAAGAAAACAACCAAAAAAAACCAGAATATGAAAAATTTCTGACCATCTGGGTGATCTGAAAAAGTTCACTGCATTGGAAATGTGATTTGGATTAAATACAAAATAGAAGCATGAGTGTAATTAATAAAGTGATTAATAATATAACTATGTTAGTGTAAGTTATGGTGGGGAGGCAAGATGACAGATTGGAGGCAGCAATCTGGCTAAATTCTTTCAATACCCTTTTTCCAATATCTTTAAAATAGCATCTCAAATAAATTTTTTAAATAGTAGAGCAATGAAAAATTCAGTGGAAAATATTTTTTCAGCATTAAGACAACTTAGGCCAGCATGAGATATCTGTGACATGAAAGTGAAAGCCAGCCTAGAGCTCATGTAGCAGCAACACCAGCAGAGGGTCCTAGAGATGGCTACAACTGCCATGGAAGTAGCAGAAACATCATCTTTAGAAGCTCTCAGTTGGAAATAGTAAGGGGATCAGACAATTGAGCAGAAAGATATCATAAAGGACCTTTTTTCTGGACTAAGTATAACTGGCTTTCATTAGCAAATCTATTGCCCATACACAGTTCTGGGTCATAGATCCAGAATAGAGATGAATGCTCATATTTAATGGTCACAAGGGAATAGGGACAATGGTTGAAGTTCTAAGGTAGAGAAGAACATTAGCACTTGCTCCTTCAGGAGGGCAGGAGACTTGGCCACACAGTAAGAAAAGTGCTAGGACTTGTGATTATAGGGTGTCAGGGACCCTTCTTGGGTAAATAAATATCACAGAACAGGGTAGTGATGACTATGCCTCTCCCAGGATAATTTCCTCTTGAAAGCACCAAAAACTTGAAGATCTCCAGAAATTGCTTGGAAAACAGTAGTACAATAAAACTTTCAGCTTGTACCTTCTCACCTCCAGATGAGCAGAGTCCAACTTTTACATAAAGTTCAAAGTGAAGAAATAATCCAGAAAAATTAACAAGCAAAAAAATAATAATAATTTGACAATAAAAAGCTACTATGGTGACAGGGAAGATAAGACGAATTAACAAGAAGAAAACATTGTGAAAACAGCTAAAACCAAAGTCTCAAAGAAAAATGTTATTTGAACCCAGATATCACCAGAATTACTGGAAGAGTTAAAGAAAAAGATAGGAGTGGTAGAGGAAATTTTTGAAAAAAGAAATGAGATGGATACAAGAAATAATTAAAAGAGAATTAACAGCTTGGCAAAAGAGGCATAAGCATACTGAAGAAATAGTTACTTAAATTGTTGACATAATGTTAAAAGAGACACAAAAATTACTGGGGAAAAAACAAACAAAAAACAAAAAGTAGAACTGGCTAAGTGGAGGTGGGGCAAAATGGAAAAAAAACTAATGGAAGAAAATAATTTCTTAAAAATTAGAAGTGGAAGGGGCAGCTAAGTGGCACAGTAGATAGAGCACCAGCCCTGAAATCAGGAGGAACTGAGTTCAAATCTGGTCTCAGACACTTAGAACTTCCTAGCTGTGTGACCTTGGGCAAGTCACTTAACCCCAATTACCTCAAAAAACATAAGAAGTGGATAAGTGGAAGCTAATAACTATGAGAAATCAATAATAAATCAAACAAAATGAAAAGAATGAAAAAATAGAAGAAAAAAATGAAATATCTCATTGTGGAAAAAAACCACACCTGGCAAATTGTTTGAGGAGAGAATTTAAGAATTATTGGACTAGCTAAAACATCAAAATATATATATATATATATATATATATATATATATATATATATCTCCCATACCTCACATTTCAAGAAATTATAAGGAAAAAATGCCCTAAAATGTAGGATCCAGAAGGTAAAATAGAAATAGAAAGAATTACATCTTGAAAGAGATCCCAAAATCAATACTCTTGGTAATACTCCAGGATTCCCAATTCAGAAAGAAAATATTGCAAATAGCCAGAAAGAAACAAATTCAAATATCTTGACTTATACTTGGGATGATACAAGATTTAGCAGCTTTCATGTTAAAGGAGTATGGTATCTTGGAATATGATATTCTCTGCCCTGAAACTGCAACTCAACCCAGAATTGCATATGAGAATATGCTACTTGCCAGTCAACTCCAGCAGTACCCAATACTAGTAAAACATCTGTAATTGTTCTGACCTTTTTACAATATGTGGGCTTCCAAAGAATCCTAAAGTTGCTGTTGTCACTGCTGTTGCAACAATCTTCAAGCCCTTCCCCTCTTTCATGCTGTTACCTCTTATACTCTAGGATGGACCCTATTATATTATTACATACCTTTCCTGATGACCTCTTAAATTGTCTCATGCTTTACTCTGAACTTTTAATGGCTCTGTTACTCCAAAATTTGATTTAAGATGTTATTTTAAGGTTCTCTGCAAAAGAATGTTGGGAAAGTGTGGCTGGGTTGCTGCCTCCAATCTGCCATCTTGGTTTTGCTCCCTAAGCATGATATCCCAATACTTTTATTCAAATACCAGAACCAATAATTTTGTCCATTTGTGCCATAGACCACTAACTATTAAACATAAAATGGAGGTATTTTTTATCCAAGGATTTTTTCTGTCTAAATAGTGAGATAAATTCTTAAGAATAAATAAAGGATTTGTAAACAACACTTCAAAGTTTACCAAGCACTTCATCTATATTATGTCAGTTGAGACATTATAGGAATTATAATCATCATCTTATAGATGAGGAATTTGAGGCTTAAAAAGAATAAGCATTAACCATGTTCACATAATTAATAAATATTGGAGGCAAAAACTAAGCCCAGACCATTTGGACTCTGAATTATGGAGAAATAGATTTGAATGAGTCCCAGATCTACTACTTATTTTTTGTGCAGTTCTGGCCAGCCAGTGCATACATCTGATAATCAGTTCATCTCTCAAATGAAATGAGAATAATTAATTTGAACTCTCTAATAAGATTGTCATGGAGATGAACACAAGTCCTTCAAAGTTCTATATTATAGTAAGGTATTTTTGTTTTAAGTGATAATGATTACTTAATTTTAAATTTTCTTTAACATATTATTATAGGGGGCAGCTAAGTGGCACAGTGGATAGAGCACCAGGCCTGAAGTCAGGAGGAGCTGAGTTCAAATCTCAGACCCTTAACACTTCCTAGCTGTGTGACTCTGGGCAAGTCACTTAACCCCAATTGCCTCAGGAAAAGAAAAAATGTTATAAATAACTACTTTTAGTGCATGTAAATATAAAATTCATTTAAAAATATTATCTCTGTAGTAGACATATACACATACTACATAAGGCATCATGGCAACCTATTATGTTTCTACAATTCAATTGAAAGAAGCTTCATGTAGCAGAAATATTGCTGAATTTAGTGTCAAATTTAGTGTCTATTATGTATGTCATCAGAAGTCTCAGAAACACTTCTTACTTCCCTTCTTCCATACTGTTCAACTGGCTTCAACTCCACGTTGATTGCCTTGCTCCATCTCACACTTCATGCATTCTACTCCCTCCATTTTTTTCATCCCTCTTTATCTTCCTCTATTACTGACTCCTTGAGTGGAGGGACTGTCTTTCTTTCATATTGTCTGTCTCCCTAGCACAAACATTTCTGGCACATAATAAGCACTTAACATGTGCTTGCTCTCTTCGAATCCTCCCACACACCTATTGTCTGGCACCCTACAGTAATTCTACTCTGAAGCCAATTCAGTGATGGATGATTACTTGTTTAGAACCTCCATATTGTGAGAAACCTTAGCCATACTGCTCATTTTTCTCTATCAGCTCACCTTCTGGCCTGTCTCACCTCTCCATTGGCTATCTAGCCCCATTGGACAATATTTTGTCTGACCTCATTCCTTAGTGGTTGGCACACTCATTCACAATTTGTCCTGCTCTCTCTATTCCAGGGATTTTGAAATTTTTGCCATTAATGTAGAAATCTCATTTCCATTTATCTTTGCCCATATATCTGACTTTTCAATCTGACTTTTGTATGGATTATGCTGACTCTGTCTCTTAACCCCATGTGACTTTGGAAAACTACTTAAATCTCTCTAGGTCTCAAGTTTTTTTTTTCTGTGTTTTTGTTTGTTCTGTTTTGTCTATAAAATGAGAAATTTGAACTATCTGATCTGTAAGGTTTCTTACAACTTTAAAACAATGGTCCTAAGCATTCTATGCTGTGAACTCAAAGATCTAGAATTATGATCTAATACCACATTGCATTCACATTCTCAGTATCCAGTATTGGAAATCTTTATCCCTGTGAATTGCACTATTGACTCTTCCAGAAGAGTAAGACCACTTTGCATGGTAGGGATAAGGAAAAGTTTTGTCTCATAACCTCATTCTTTCTTTTTCTGTATCAGTAGGCTCTTCTAAGCTAATGCTTTCCTGGATCCTCATAGGTGGGCTTCCCTTTTTAGATGTGAATCCTTGCCCAAGAGCACCTCATAAACGGTGCAAGGCAAAATGCTGGCTATTGATCTATTGTATCCTGGTTACACCTGAATTGTCTTAATCAATTGGGACATCAGTGTAAAGTGTCTAAATGCATAAAGAAAACACAAAGTGAAATCTAGTTTTTATTTTTGCTTTTGTAAAACAGTGTCAAATATTTCTAAAGTAGTAAAACAACAAAGCGTAGTGGGAAAACACAGGACTAATTCATAACTTGCTACATTTTATTGTTTTGCTATTTACTTTGTGCTGGGACCAGAAACTATTCCTTCAAAAAACTTAACTGTTCTCCCCTTACTTCCCCCCACCCTCACCTGGAGTCCTCTTGTCTTAATTAGTGATTGTTTCAGCTGCCCATTCCACCTAGGTCTGATTCCAGCTAGAATTTATATGATTCTTCTATTATTTTCCTTTTCTTAAAGGCAGGAATTGTATTTACTTCTGCATTTGAATCATTAGACCTTAACACATCAGAAGCATTTAACATTTATTTATTTATTCAGTCAGTCATGCTTGCATCATGTTTTAATGCATGTAGTAGAAAAATTGCAGTATTTGATTAGATTTGACCTGGGTTTGAATCCTGTCATTGTCACTTAAAAATTGTGCATTTTTGAAAAATGTCTTTTCCGCTTGTCTTAGATGTTTATGTGTAAAATGAGGGTCTTTCAAAAATCATTTTAGCTGTAAATTTATGATCTTATCATTGGTCACCTTATCCAAACATATTTGACTCAACCATTATCACAAAGCTAGTAAATGTCAGAGGCAGGTGCTGAACTTGGATATTATTGACTCCGAACCCAATAATTTATGTACCAGAGCTGGTTTGGTATTAGAAGAATTGACTGAGTTCTTACAAGTAGCAAACAGCAGAGCTGAGCCTTTAACTAAAGGTTCTCTGCTTCCAAATCCATCTTTTTTTTCCCACTATGCTTTTGTTAATGTGCAGGTGTACTATTCATGTATTGAGGGCTCCTCTTCATAGTGATATTATGTTAAGATGCTTTAACAACAATGAGAAACCAATTTAAGTGAGCCTCATATGAATATTATAAAATGCAAGATATAAAAAAAGCTTATATAGAAGCAAAGCCAGATGGATAATCATAAAGGAAAGTATGAAGAATAGCTTGATATATAGGCACAAGCTTTTTATTGCTAGTATTTTATAGCTTTGTTCCATTTTTAGATTTAAAAAATTGCAGCAGGTGATTCAAATGGAATTTTATTGATAATTCATAGAAAAAAGATATTCTCCACACGTTTTATTCCACTCACAAAGTAGTATTTTTGTGTCATGTCTTTATGTTTTTAAGATGCTCTCTTGTCAAAGTATAGTTCAGCATAGTCCTGTAGTATTCAGATCTAGGACTGCAGGAGTTAGGATGTAAAACATATATATATATATATATATATATATGTATATATGTATATATATATATATATATAATTTTGCCAGGAGATGCTGATGATGATCTTGGATTCATAAGATTCCAGATATTATGGCTACTGTCCCACCATTGAGAGCCTGGCCATACTGTGCTGTATTTCATAGTGTCCCATGGGATTCATGGAAAAAGAAATACATTTATCCTTAAATAGTGAACTAGATGATATAGTAGTTAGAATGCTTTACTTGGAGTTAGTATAACTCATCTTCCTGAGTTCAAATCTGGTCTCAGGTACTTAACTAGTTTGTGATCCAGGCAAATTTCCTAATCCCATTTGCCTCAATTCCTTAATGACTTGAAGAAGGAAAGGGTAAATCACATCATTATCTCTGCCAAATAAATCCCAAAGGGGCTCATAAAAAGTCAAAGTGCGATTGAAAATGACTGAACAATAGTCATTAAATAGAAAGAAATTACTGTGTGGTCTATTCACCAGAGAAAAGAAAGACTATAGAAACAGTATTTTAGTTAGAAGTTCAAAAACAAATTATGCTTGCCCTGGAGAATTCTACTATAGTCAAGAAATCAGAAGGTTGCCCCATGAAAGTATATTGGCCATGCAAGGTTTGGGTTTTTTCCCCTTTTCAAATATTTATATGCAATGCTCTCTTGGAAGGCACCTTCCTTCCCCTCCCTCTACCATTACACCCAATAGACAATCAGTTCAGAGCAGATGCAATTACCCTCTGATCTCTTCCTTCTAGCCATGAGAACTCTTAACTGGCTGAAGGCCTTAGCCATAATATAACTGAATTTTCTAGGATATTGTGAGACAGTTGGATGAGGAAGGGGGCAGAGAATCTCCTTTCCCCTACCATACAGCAAGCCATAATCTTGAGACCTATACAACCTTGTGTCCAGAAGGATGATGCCTCCAATTTGTATCTTCTTTCCTTTGGTACAGGGTATTGTGAGATCCTGAAAGGCATTTGGTGTTCGCTCCAAGTATCACCCACCAGGGAAAATGCAGTATTAACAGTGGTGAAAATAGTAGCCAAGTGGATGAAAGAGACCACTTTGTGAGGATCAAGCTATATCTTCAGAGAAAAAATGTAAAATACTATTTGGAAGCCTTGTTGCAAAAGTGCCAGTGAGTCTTGAATACTAGACTTTCAAACTATTGTAATCACTTTATGATTCATCATTGCTTTTTAGGTTGGAATGGAATTTTTGTTCCATACCTCCTGATTTATGTTTTTTCTCTGGGTATCATTTTATTCCTCCTTCTCTTTACTGGGGAGGATATTTAAGATAGAGTCAAAAATAAAATTGTTTTTCAGGAATATGAGTGAGATGTGTTGGAAACTGGGGTACCTGGGAACTATTTTTCCTGTTAAGGTTTCCCCATTAAGAAGGCAGACAAATCCAAGAGTAAAATACCATGAGTAAACTTTGAGAGGCAAAGGACCGGGACTGAGGAAAATTACTGGCCCTTATAGATTCACTCTAATGGTTCTTAGATGCCATTTTAGACATATGCACAAATAATAATAATAATAGTAAAAAATGTCATAATAATGATATGTCTCCTCATTAGAGTGTAAACTCCTTCTTACCAGCTGTGTGACCCTAGGCAAGTCATTAAACCCAAATTTCCTTGCAAACAACAACTGTAAGAGCAACTACCAAACAAAAAAGAATGCAAGCTTCTTGAAACTAGAAGCTTCTAAGTAGTACAAACATCTTGTGTGTGCTTCTTTTTTTGTAGTCAGTTTATTTTTAATACACATTGGTTTATGAATCATGTTGGAAGAAAAAATCAGAGCAAAAGGGAAAAATCATAGAAGATTTTAAAAAAACAGAAAAAAAGAAGTGAACATAGCTTTGTTGATTTACATTCAGTCTCTTTAGATCTTTTTCTGGATGTACCTAGCATTTTCTGTCCAAAGTCTATTGGGATTGCTTCAGATCACTAAACTACTAAGAAGAACTAAGCCTTTCATAGTTGATCATTGCACATTCTTGCTGTTATTGTCTGCAATGTATTCCTGCTTCTGCTTTTTTCACTCATCATCAGTTTATGTAAATCTTCTCAAGCCTTTCTATAATCAGCTTATTCATCATTTTTTATAGAACAATAATTTTTCATTTCTTTCATGTACCACAGCTTGTTCAGCCATTCCCTTGCATCCACTCAGTTTCCAATTGTTTGCTACCACATTTTTCTGCTTTATGATTTACTTGGGATACAGACCCAATATTGGCATTATTGGGTCAAAGGGTATGCACAGTTTGATAGCCCTTTGGGCATAGTTCCAAATTACATTCAGAATGTTTGAATCATTTCACAATTCTATTAACAATGCATCAGTGTGGCACTTTTCCCATATCCCCTCCAATATTCATCATGATCTTTTCTTGTCATCTTAGCCCATATCAGAGGTTTGAGGTGATACTTCAGAGATGTTTAAAGTTGCATTTCTCTAATCAATAGTGGTTTAGAGCATTTTTCATATAACTATAAATGGCTTTAATTTATTCATTTGAAAATTATCTGTTCATATCCTTTTACCATTTATCAATTGGGGAATGACTTGTATTCTTGTAAATTTGACACAGTTCTTTATATATTCTAGAAATGAGACATTTATCAGAAATATTGTCTTTAAAGATTTTTTTTTCTTTTTGCTGAGGCAATTGAGCTTAAGTGACTTGCCCAAGGTCACAATGCTAGGGAATGTTAAGTGTCTGAAACCAGATTTGAACTCCTTTTCACTTCAGGGCTGGTGCTCTATCCACTGCACCACCTAGCTTCCCCTAGCTGTAAAGATTTTTCCCAGTTTTGTACTTCCCTTTTAATCCTGTTTCTGTTGGTTTTGTTCACACAAAACCTTTTTAATTTAATGTGATCAAATTTGTCCATTTTGCCTTTCATAATGTTCTCTAGTTCTTCTTTGGTCATAAATTTCTCCCTTCTCCAAAGATCTGATAGGTAAAGTATCCCTTCTTCTCCTAATTTGTTTATGGTATCATCCTTTCTGCCCAAATCATGTATGCATTTTGATCTTATTTTGGTATAGGGTGTGAGATGTAGATCTATGCCGATTTTACGACATTATTTTCTAGTTTTCTCGGCAAATTTGTCACATAGTGAGTTCTTATTATGCAAGCTGGAGTTTGGGGGTTTATCAAATACTAGCTTGCTATAGGCCTTGATTGTCATGGGTAGCTAATCTATTCTACTGACCTATTACTTTATTTCTTAGCTAGTACCAAATGGTTTTGATTACTGCTGCTTTATAATGTAGTTTTAGGTTTGGTTTGTGTGTACTTCTAACATTAATTCTAATTCAATATCTTATAATTGTTCACTTTTCTACACTTACAGGGACACTACCCTTAATCAGGATTAATTACCTCTTTCCTGAGCTATTGTAAATTTCCCCTGATTTGTCTCCTTGCTTCCAATTTTTCTGCTCATTAATTATTGTTCACAAAGTAGGCAAATGAACATTTCTAAAGTTGACAGTGCTATTCTCCTACAATCTCTGAAACAAAATCCATACTGCTTTGTTTAGATTTAAAATTCTTCAGAACCTGGTACCAATGTTTCTTTTTAATTGCCTTATTTCCTTTTTGACATTCTAGGAGCATGATGGGGTCATGTTCTAATAGATCAATCTAATTATTAAGTTTTTAATGTGAACATTAAGGATCAGTGGGGAGGAAGGAAGGATAAGAATTTGGAACTCAAAACTTTAAAATAAATGTTAATTTTTTTTCTATTTAACTGGGGAAAAATAAAATAGTAAATAAAAAAGTAACTTCTCTACTATTCATTCCACAGAAATCTCTTTAGCTTGGAAATCAACTATATTCCTAGACTCCCTACACTGGAAGAATCCTTCATCCCTGTTGCCTCTTTTTCTGATTGGCTGGTTATTTCTAGACTTCCATTTTAAGATGGCCAATTATGTTTTAATTCTTCTCTAGGCTATATTCCTGACTTGCTGGACCTTTATTACTCTACCCCAGTTTAAGTCCTGCCTACCCCTTTCCCCACCTCACTATACTTTTTAGCTTCCTTTTACCCATTAGAATACAAGATCCTTAATAAGAAAGACTATCATCTTTTCTCTTATTTATGTTCTTAGAATAATGCTTCATACATAATAAGCACTTAAAGGTTTCTTGATTTTTTTGTTGACTTGATTCCAAAATTTTTCTAGTTCTTAAAATTAAAAATGAAAGCCATAATTATAATCATCTTTGACTGCCAAGGAAAATCAATGATTTAAAATAAATGATTATAGTGGCAAAAATTATGTGAAAACAAAATGTATGACTTTAAATAAATGATTAAGATGACAAATATTTGAAACAATTTAGTTGAAGCTTGATACTCAAAACATTGTTTGTGTTTATATATTTTCAAAAATGAATGAGAGATTTTGTTTTTGTCATGATAAAAATAATGAAAGCAGGACCGCAGAGGAGGCCAGACCCCATGTTGACCTTTCACATTTTAGCATTTAGGACTACATATACTTTCTGGTCTCAAAGCACCGGGTTTGGCTGGCACTAGCTTTAAGATGTATTCAATTTTTCTTCTTGGTCTGTCAGAAATCTCAGAGGTAGCAGAAAATCTCCTCATAGTCTGGAAACCATTCTGCCAGCAATTGATTCTTTGCTATGCCCTTTACTCCAGAGCTTAGGTTGGTTTTCCTGTCAGCTTCCCCATGGGCTTTAGAATGTATTAACTCCAATGGCCTTCAGAGCTTGTCAGTGAGTGAACTACTTTCTAAGAGCCAGCTGGTATGGGAGGAATATTAACAGCTTCAGATTATTAAGCTATGAGAATGAATGATGTTTCTTTTGTTGAAAATATTATTTCTGTTTTCAATATATGAACAAATTATTCTGAGATTGTGTAAAAGAATTCCATAAAATTATTCTCCTGGGGACATGTGAGAGATAAAGAGAAATAGGTAATCTGAACTGGAGTAAGAGAGGGCTTTTTGCAAGGCAGCTAAGATTAAAAGACTTGTCCATGGTCACATAGCTAGTAAGTGTTAATTATTTGAAGCCAGATGAGAACTCAAGTCCCCCTGACTCCAGAGCCAGTGCTCTATACATTGCACTATCTAGGTGTTTTGAGTAGGAAATTTTTAAGCAGAAGCTAGATGACCTCTTCTTAGGATGTAATAGTTGGAATTACTTTCATGTTTGGATGTGACTAAGTGGTAACTGAGGTTCCTTATGAGTGACTTTGTGAAAAGGACATGTCATCTTTGTTCTACAAAAGAATTAAAACAAGAAAAAAGAAAAATAATGAAAAATCCCAAAGTGTAGCATTAATTTGGAAATAGGAAAAAAGTGTGTGTGTTTGTGTGTGTGTGTGTGTGTTGTGTGTGTGTTCTTTCAGTCATTAGGAGTTGACATAATGAAACTAGTAGCTTCAAAAAAACATTACACTATATTATTCTCAAAGAAGCATGTTCCACAATGATACTAGGCCTAGGTACTAAGGAGAAAAGTTTTAAACCAAATTTAATAACCAGTTACTGAAGACGCTTCAGGACATCTATCTCTTTGTCTCCGTCTCTCTTTCTGTATGTCTCTCTCCTATGTCTATATAAACACACAGAAGTATATACATACATAAATATATATATATATGTGTGTGTGTGTGTTTCATATATATAAATATATATATATTTTATATATATATATATATATATATATATATTACACACATATCTTGCTGCTAGTAAAATGTAATCTCTGAAGATAGAGGCTGTTTCACCTTGGGTTTCTCTAGTATATAAGCACAATATAATCCACAATATAAATGCTTTATTAATATTTATTTAATTAAATAAGACAGAACAATTTACAATGAATAGGATTCTGTGAGATATAGAGTTATACAGCCTTGAGAATAAGGAAAGAGGCATTGGAAAGATCATATGTCAGGATCTCAACACCTTAGATTGTTTTTGTTGTCCTCTTCTGGATACTCTTCAAGTTATTAATGCTTGACAGTTTAGAATTTATTAGAATATTTTGTTTTATAGACCCTTTGTCATATTTTTGCAAGTTCTATTTCCATCTCAGTTACTGTATGACTATAAGCAAGTCAGTTATTCTCACTGAGCTTCAGTTTCCTTATCTATAAAATGAGATTGCACTCAATGCCCTATAAGATTCCTTCTATCCCTTATCTACATACTGTTCAATTGCTACTGTTGCCTTGATTGATTACTAAACTTTATTTCTTAAGGATAATCTTAATGCACTTTCTGGTAATTATAACCTTTCTTGAATTGCCATCACGAACTCCTCTACTTTATAAAATAAATCTATAAACTGCTGCTTTATTCCTTGTCAACATTCCTGATTGAATTCACTCAGTTATCCTCATGGAAAGTCTCAGTATTTTCCATACCACCTACTAAGTACAAGATATAATTCTAGCGTCTTCCTTCTATTCTTATTTCCTATTTATTCATTATTTGGCTTGCTTTATATTTATTTATTTGTATGTTGTCTCCCTCATTACATTTAGTCCCCTTAAGGGAAGAGATTGTTTTTTGCCTCTTTTTGTACTTCCAGACCTTAGAATGTGCCTGGCACATACATAGCACATGCTTAATAAATATATATTGATTGAAGTATACAGATAAAAATGAAATAACACCTTAGTTCAAGGGGCTTACTTGTAATAAGATGGGGAGGATGTAAAAGGAAAAGAAAGGGTGAACCGTAAAATCTGACATTGAGAGAATCTGTGTTCAAATCTCACCTCTGAAGCATATTATCATATGACCATGAACAAATTGCTTCTTTTGGCCTCAGTTTCTTTACATGAAATTTAAGGAGCTGAATTAGATGGAGATAAGTTTCCAGTTCAAAATCTGTGATCCTGACCAAAAAAAAAAGTGATTATCAAGATAGAGAGAGGCCATTAGCAAGATTACAAAATATATGCATGGGTAATTTTTTAACATTGACCCCTGCAAAATCTTCTGTCTCAAATTTTCCCCTTCTTCCCTCCATTCCCTCTCCTTGATGGCAGGTAATTCAGTACATGTTAAATATGTTAAAATATATGTTAAATTCAGTATATGTACACAGTCATACAGTTATCTTGCTGCACAAGAAAAATTTGAACAAGAAGAAAAAAAAACTGAGAAAGAAAACAAAATGCAAGCAAACAACAACAGAGAGAGTGAGAATGCTATGTTGTGGTCCACAGTCCTCTCTCTGGTTGTAGATGACTCTCTTCATCCCTGAACAATTAAAACTGTTTTGAATCATCTCATTGTTGAAGAGAGGCATGTCTATCAGAATTGATTATAGTCTTATTTGTTGCCGTGTACAATGATCTCCTGGTTCTGCTCATTTCACTTAGCATTAATTAATGTAAGTATCTCCAGGCCTCTCTGAAATCATCCTGCTGATCAACAAACATTGATTTGAAATCCAAAGACTTAAAAGGGAATCGTGGCTCTGCAGTTTATAATTTGAGTGATCACGGACAAGTTGTAACATTTCAGGATTTCAATTTTCTCAAAATGAAAGACCTGGTCTAGATGAATTTTGTGTTTTCTTCAGTCTCTAAATTTATTTATAATAATATGATATACATACATATCTATATCTATATCTATATCTGTATATATATATATATATATATATATATATATATATATATATGCCTTGACAACTTCAGTCAGAAGAAATTTCCAATCTCTCCAAAATGAGAGAGAATTTTATTCTTATTCCCACTTGGGGTTTCCTATATTCTTCCCTTTTTTGGTAGTTATTTGAATATTGCTTCATCTCCCTAACTATACTAAAAGTTAATTTAACAGAAGGGATATGCATTATTTGGATTTGTGCTCTCTTAATGTTTAATGAGACTTAGCCTAGAACAAAGAATATAATTTTCCTTGAAGCCAGAAAGACCGAGTTAAATTTCCACCTCCGAGAAATTCTGGCTTTGTTACCTTAGAGAAGACTGTTAATTTGCTATAGCTAGTTGGCATAGCAGATAGATTTCTGGGTCCAGAGTTGGGAAGACCTGAATTCAAATCTGGCCTGATATATTTACTAGCTATGTGATCTTGGGTATCTTAACCTCCGTTTCTCTTTCTCATCTGTAAAATAGAGATAATGATGGCAGTAACCTCCCAGGGTTGTTGTGAGAATAAAATGAGCTGAGTTGTAAATCACTTAATACAGTGCCTGCCATATAATAAGCATCATTATAAAGATTGGCTCTCATCATCATATTAATATTGTTATCATTGGTATTGTTTTTTTTCCAGTGTTGAGGCAAATTCTGACATGCATGCATGGGGGATGTCTCCTTATCCAATAGTTGTTTATACCTATGAAATCACAGATTGAATCTCTATAATGTCTAGCACATGTCTTATAATCAAAATTTCCTTAGGATCGTGGATCTATGGTGGGAATCAGTTTTGGTAAGCATTTACTCTTACCCCACTTAAGAAGCAGGCCCAGAAAAGCTTGATACTGGAGAGATTAAATAATTTATCCAAGGTCAAAGTCTTCTAGTAGTGTGTCTTATTGAAGGGGTTCTTATTTATTCATTTTTAAATAGTACTTCTGTGATTGGTTTCTAGTGGTTAAGCCTTTACAATAGGAACAAGGATTCTTGAAGTGGTAAAATGATGCTTTCACACTTATCTACTCATACAGAGGTGCTGATAGACTTAATTGGCAAGTGTTTAAATTATACCTGTAAGTATGATCCTCAAGTGAGAAACATTATATAGCTACAATGAATTTTGGTTTAATTTGTAATGCTATGCAGAGTCGCTATAATGTGGAGCCAGTATTATATAGAACAAAGCATTCCAGATTAGGAGTCAAACGTCTTATGGAAGCTTTCCAATACTAGGAATGTTTTCCTTCTTTTTCTCTATTTTCAGGTTCCCATGCATTCTTTCAAACCTCAGTAAAATCTCACCTTCTCTCTCAAGCCTTCCCTAGTTTTCTTTATTATTAACACCTTCTTTCTGTGATTATTTCTTATCATCTGTATTTTATGTCCATGCATAATCATTTTTATATTGCCACTCCCATTAGATGATGAAACATTGGCTTTTCCTTTCTTAATATAGTACTTAATATAGTGATTGACACAAAGTAGGCATTTAATAAATGATTGCTGACTTGACATGATTCTTCCACATAACTACCTCTTTAACCTTGCACAATTAACATATCAAACTGGCCAGCAGTCAGCAATTCTTTCCAACATGATTAAAATATAATTGATATGTGTTTAGCAAAACAAACAAGAATAAAAAACACAAATAATATTAATTTGAAATTTTCTAAGCCAGTATGTAGCCCACAGAGATCAAAGTTGATGTCATTGATTTAAGACTTTGAACCCTTATTTGCCAGTCTATTGAATTCTGAACACTGATTGCTTTGTGTATAGGGATTGTTTCATTCACTTGTGCCTACCAGAGCACTTGGCACATAATAGGGACTTAATAATTGCTTCTTGATTGATTGTATGATTGTGGCTCTAAATCTATAACCCCAATAGTTTTTATTATTGAATCTGCTATTCTCATGAATTTGGACTGACAAAATTAAAACACATAATTATAAGGTCATCATGAGTATTTTTAAAAATCATGAATTAGATGAGATTCCATCATTGGAAAAAAATGATTTTTCAATTTTACTGGAGTCATTGTGGTAAGTAGAAGCAACCTAGTAGCCCTGGAATCAACTAACCACTAAACATTTAGGAAGAACCTACTATGAGCAGATCACTGGGTGCTATGAAAGTATATGGTACATGAAAAAAGATGTTAGTGGGATTTGAAAAGTTTTATTTGATCTTCAATTAGAACGATTTGCTTTGGGTAAAGTGGCAAAGCAACAAAGCATTTGCTATGAATAAACTTCCTAACAATTAGCATCATATGCAAGTTGAATATTATGCCTCATGAGATAATATACCTCCTCCTCTGGATTATTTTTAACAAAATTTAGATTCCCGTTTATCAGGTTTTATGTAAAATGTACTATTTTCAAATATAGTTTGGACTTGATGACCTCTAAGGTTGATGTCTAGGATAATATATAAATTTCCCACCAAAGTTTGGGAGAAGAGTAAGGTAGATTATAAGTTTTTGACATGGAAACAAAAATCTATCCCTAATTTAAGAACTAAACACATTTTATGGACCTGGGAAATTAGGAGTCAGCATCCAAAAGGTTTCCAATTATGTTATCCATGACCCTGAGTCTCAAATCTCCCATACACGGAAGTGTGATACAAAGCTTATATGTCCTGGATTCAATCTTGACCATTTAGCATTCCAAGAAATTCATCATATTTCTCTGAATTTACTACCATTATGTAGTAAAACTCAAAGGAAATCTTCAAAATAAAATTTAACTGCAATTAATATCTAATTCTCCTCAATTATGTGGAACAATGTCCTCAATTCCCACACAGGAACTCATTGTATTTTATGGTTGTGAGGATAGGGACAGATCTTTTGAAAAATTTACACATCTCAGAAAATGTGTCAATTACAAAGTTCTAACACAATAAATACAGAAAAGATAAAATTCTGTAATAGCTCATTATAGGAATCCCTCTGAAAAAGACAGTGGACACTGAACAAGTTTCCCATTCATCTTGCTCCTGTACCATTCAAGTAATCATAATAGTATCATGAATTGTTGGCTTGGACCCTTATGGAATAGTCTTATGCCTTCAGATGTAGCCCTCTTTTCTGAAAATGATACTTTTGGGGGAAATCTTTTATCTCTTTACTGCTGCTATTTGGTTTCAAAACTCATATAATATTGAACTAAGGATTGCCTATGAGGTAACTCCAAGGCTGGAAAAATCCATTGTCAAGATCAAGAGTCTAATATGTGCTCAGCAAAGAAAGCACAGAATTAGAAAGCAACCAGGATCTGGTAGATAAAAAAAGTTACCTTTTGTCTTGGCAAACATAGAGTGTGTTAACAAGTTCTCCTCAAATTCATCATTTTCTGTTGAACCCTTCCCTAAGCTCAATCCTTTCTACATTCTAGTCTGGATGTTCCAATAAAACAAATAAAAAAGGTTAAATGTGTGTGTGCACATAGAACATAGAAAGATAGAAGTTCCTATAACAAGATTTTATTTTCCTCGGTCTCCATCAATTATTGGAAGACATTACTAAGCATAGAGGAAAAATCAAAAGAGATACTTGTGCTGATGTTGTTGTTTTTTGTTTTAACAAAGGGTTAAGGTACATGTTTACCCTTCTAATAGGTATTCCTTGCAGCAATGGTTAAATTATATAAATTTACAAAGTTGATTATGGGAACTTATAAGTTTGATCACAATCTCTCCCAATTACCTCCTATTATGATGGCAATACAAAATTCTTTCTAGAATTAGTGGTGTTCCCTTAATTTACAGTAAGATTTTTGTCATTTTAAATATTTCAATCGCACACCTATTTCTATCCATTCTCTTGGATCTTCCAGGTAAGGTGAAAACAGAGAAAGAAAACTATAACCCATTTCCCTAATGAATACTGATGCAAAAATTTTAAATAAGATTTTAGAAACAAGATTACAGAAAGTTATCTACAGGATAATACATCTTGACCAAGTGGGATTTATACCAAGAATGCAGGACTGGTTCAATATCAGGAAAACTATCAGCATAATCAATTATGTCAATAACCAAACTAACAAAAACCATATGATTATCTCCATAGATGCAGAAAAAGCATTTGATAAAATCCAACACCCATTCCTATTAAAAACACTAGAGAGTATAGGAATAAATGGGGTTTTCCTCAAAATGATTAGTAGCATCTACTTAAAACCATCAGCAAGCATCATATGTAATGGAGACAAACTAGAACCATTCCCAATAAGATCAGGAGTGAAACAAGGCTGCCCACTGTTACCATTACTATTTAATATTGTTTTAGAAATGTTAGCTTTGGCAATAAGAGAAGAAAAAGAGATAAAAGGAATTAGAGTAGGTAATGAAGAAACCAAATTATCACTCTTTGCAGATGACATGATGGTATACTTAGAGAACCCTAGAGACTCAACTAAAAAACTACTAGAAACAATTTACAACTTTAGTAAAGTTGCAGGATTCAAAATTAAGCCACATAAATCATCAGCATTCTTATATATTACTAACAAAGTTCAGCAGCAAGAGATACAAAAAGAAATTCCATTCCAAATAACAGATGATAGGATAAAATATTTGGTAATCTATTTGCCAAGAGAATGTCAGAAACTATATGAATTAAACTACAAAACACTTTCCACACAAATAAAATCAGACCTAATCAATTGGAAAAACATTAAGTGCTCATGGGTAGGCCGAGCAAATATAATAAAAATGACAATACTACCCAAACTAATTTATTTATTTAGCACCATACCAATCAAACTCCCAAGAAATTATTTTACAGACCTAGAAAAATAGTAGCTAAGCTAATTTGGAAGAACAAAAGGTCAAGAATTTCAAAAGAATTAATGAAAAAAAAAAGACAGATGAAGGTGGCCTTGCTGTATCAGATCTAAAACTATATTATAAAGCAGTGTTCATCAAAACCATTTGGTACTGGCTGAGAAATAGAGCAGTTGATCAGTGGCATAGGATAGGATATCAGGACAAGCTATGTAATAATGTTAGCAATTTAATGTTTGATAAACCCAAAGACCCCAGTTTTTGGGATAAATACTCACTATTCGGCAAAAACTGCTGGGAAAATTGGAAACTAGTGTGGAAGAAATTAAGGCTGGACCCATACCTAACACTGCACACCAAGATAAGATCTAAATGGGTTCATGATCTAGATATAAAGAGGGATATTATAACCAAATTAGAGGAACATAGGATAGTTTACCTCTCAGACCTATGGGGATGTAATAAATTTATGTCCAAAGAAGATCTGGAACTCTTAATTGAACACCAGACAGATAATTTTGATTATATTAAGTTAAAAAGTTTCTGTACAAAGAAAACTAATGCAGACAAGATTAGGAGGGAAGCATCAAATTGGGAAATCATCTTTACATTTAAGGGTTCTGATAAAGGTCTCATCTCTAAGATATATAGAGAATTGTCTCATATTTATAAGAATTCAAGCCATTCTCCAATTGATAAATGGTCAAAGGATATGAACAGACAATTTTCAGATGAGGAAATTAAAACTATTTTTAATCATATGAAAAGGTGCTCCAAATCACTATTGATCAGAGAAATGCAAATTAAGACAACTCTGAGATACCACTACACACCTGTCAGATTGGCTAAAATGACAGGAAAAGATAACGATGAATGTTGGAGAGGATGTGGGAAGACTGGGACACTGATGCATTGTTGGTGGAGCTGTGAACGGATCCAACCATTCTGGAGAGCAATTTGGAGCTATGCTCAAAAAGTTATCAAACTATGCATACCCTTTGACCCAGCAGTGTTTCTATTGGGCTTATATCCCAAAGAAATCATAAGAGAAGGAAAGGGCCCCACATGTGCAAGAATGTTTGTGGCAGCTCTTTTTGTAGTGGCTAGAAACTGAAAATTGAATGGATGCCCATCAATTGGAGAATGGCTGAATAAATTATGGTATATGAATGTTATGGAATATTATTGTTCTGTAAGAAACGACCAGCAGGATGATTTCAGAGAGGCCTGGAGAGACTTGCATGAACTGATGCTGAGTGAAATGAGTGATATGAAGATCAGTTCTAATGGACATCACTCTCTTCAACAATGAAATGCTTCAAACCAGTTCCAATTGTTTGGTGAAGAGAGCCATATACACCCAGAGAGAGGGATGTGTAACGTGGACCACAACATAACATTTTCATGTTCTCTATTGAGGTTTGCTTGCATTGTATTTCCTTTATCAGATTATTCTTTCTTGTAGATATTTCTCCTGCACAAAAAATGATGCAATAACTATACATATATTTGATTTCTTAAGTATTCTAACATAATTATCATGTAGTGGATATCCTGCCATCTTGGGGAGGGGTGGGGAGTAGGGGGGAAAAATTTGTAACAGAAAGCTTTGTAAGGGTTAATGTTTAGGAATTACCCATACATATGTTTTGCAAATAAAAAGTATTAATAAAAAATTTAAAAAATTAAAAATTAAAAAAAAGGCTCATTCTCTTGGAACTTCTTAATATCTGTTCTTCCTTTGAAGACGACTTGCTTCTCTTGACCTCTTCTAGACAATCTGATAACCAGAACCTCTCACTATGAACCATTATTTAGGTCTACCTTTGGGAAGAAGGACAGTGCTTTTGAGCTCTCCTTGTTCCCCCAATCCTAGAAAAAATTTTTTTTTGGTTTAAAATCTGCTTAAACTCCCAATCTCTGCATATAGATAATAGATTATGGAGTGGGTAAAGAGGTGGAAGAAATTACATACTGTAGGTAACACATTTCATTTTTTTCTGGTTACAACAGTTTATTACAAATAAGTAAAAGGCATATCCCAAATAAAATTTATCCAAATCAGAATGCTTCAATATTACAAAAAATTTTAGTGATATTCATAGTGTGTCCATCCAAAGGAAATCATCTCAGTCACAGGAAATTTTAAGTACCCTCCAGACACTGGCCTCAGTCCTGGGATATGACTCATTTTTTTTTTTTTATAAATCTGACTCACTTCTCTCTCTGTTTGATAAATGAGGCCTTATCAGAGAAACTTGCTATGAAGTTCTTTTTACAATTAGTACTGTGAATTGTATTTCCCCCATTATTCTCCCTCTCCTTTCACCCTGTCCCTTCTCAAAAGTATTTTGGTACTGACTACTCCCTTCCCTAATATGCCCACTTTTTTATCATCCTCCCTCTCTTCCCATATCCTTTATCCCCTCCTATTTTCCTGCAGGGTAAGATGGGTTCCTATATCTATATTGAGTATGTATGTTATTTCTTCTTTGAGCCAATTCTGATGAGAATAAAATTCACTCATTCCCTTTCTCCTCACCCTCTTCCCCTCCACTGTAAAAGCATTTCCTTGCCTCTTTATTATGGCAGGTAATTTGCACTATTCCACTTCTCCCTTTCACTTTCTCCCACTGCATTTCTTTGTCACCCCTTAATTTCATTATTTTAAAAAAAGATATTATCCCTTCATATTCCACTCACACAGGTGCCACCTGTATATATGTATACATATGTGTATGTATGTGTGTGCATAAATATATATGAAATAGAAAAGTTCTAATGTGTTAGAAGTATCATCCTCCCATGCAGTAATATAAACTGACAAACCTTATTAAATCCCTTATGATATCACTTCTCTGATTACCTCTTTACACTATTGATTCTTTTACTAAACCTCCATATTTTCTAAAAGATATAAGTAAAGAGTCAAAATGGCAGAGTGAAACCAGGAAGCTGCTCAAGCTCTCCCAATTTCCTTCAAAAACCATATGAAACCAAGCTTCTGAACAAAGTCTGATGGAATGAAACCCCTCTTCAACTCAAAATAGTTTGAAAGGACATCAAGAAAGCTCAGTCTCACTGGTGTAAAAGGGGTGTTCAGCCTAGCTTAGAAAGTCTGGGAAAGCCAGTGAGAGGGTTTTAAAGATAGCATATCAGCAACTAAGACTGTCAGTCCTTGCTTAGTAGTGGAGTAGACCAGTGGGGCAACCCCCCCTGTACCAGCTCAGAAGACAAATTCTGGGAAACCAGGCTGTTTCCTGGAAAGAACAAGTAAAGCTACTCCCTACTATGAGCAACACATTAAATACAAAGGACCCCTATGCTTATTGCCAAGGCTCAGAGCTACAGAGAAACATGAGACAACACCCCCTTTATCCTAGGAGCAGGGCTCAACCATAAAAGTCACAAAACAGAAAATACTAAAAGAAAAAGAAAGAAAATGAACAAGAAACAGAAAAGAACCTTAACATTAAAAAGCTAGTATGGTGACAGGGAAGACCAAAGCATCAACTCAGATGACAAAATGTCCACAGAGGCAATCTCAAAGAATGATATGAATTTGATTCAAGTCCAAAGAGGCTTTTTGAAAGTGCCCAAAAAAGACTTTAAAAGGCAAATAAGGGGCAGCTAGGTGGTGCAGTGGATAGAGCACCAGTCCTGAAGTAAAAAAGAACTGAGTTCAAATCTGGCCTCAGACACTTAACACATCCTAGCTGTGTGACCTTGGGTAAGTCACTTAACCCAAATTTCCTCAGCAAAAAAGCAAAAAAAAAAAGGCAAATAAGAGAAGTAGAAGAAAAATGAGAAAAAAAAGAGATATGCAAGAGTCAATAGCTTGGAAAAGGAAGGCACTTCCAAAAAGATATAATTGTCTAGCCTTCAATCAACCTGGTAAGATCTGCTTCTTTCAAGAGAAAAACAAAAAAAAAACAATCAATCTCAAGAAAAGTTCTGCTACCACCTTTCAAGAAAAGTTCTGAGACCACTTTTCTACTTTTTCCCTCTTCCATATGTATCCACTTGAAACTGATCCAATATTTTGATGCACCACATAGAATCATAATTGCATATTCTGCAGATAATCACCCATATCCCAATAGATGTCTAAGAACTTATGAGCAGTAGACTGTATGGAGCCCTTCCACTGTCCATCTATAGTCCTACCAAGTAGGGGATATTTGCTTCCAATTATATGCTAACCTCTTCCCCCCCATAATTCCCAGACAAATTCTGGGAAACCAGGCTGTAATGGAAACCCAGATCTATTCTAAACTCTGACCCTGATACCAAGTCTATCTTTTTCAGTAGTTATTTAATATGGGGATTCAAGTTGCTTGTAATGTTGGAGGAGTCACCAACTACAATTCTCTACAGATGGTATATCAGTGGGAATTGTCATTTGCCACACATTCCTCCTTAATGTCTATCAGATCTTACCAGATTCATGACTTACCATTTTGTCCTTGAGATTCACTGACATTGCCATCTTTCCTATTATTGGACACTAAGTAAGCCCGACCTACTGTTGTACCTCAAGGATCATTATGATTTATCATCTTCCGTTAAGCTAAAATAGCTCTCTCTCCTAAATAATTGTTAACTGCTTGAGAGTAAATCACATCTTTTTTTATTATTTGCATCTCAAGTATGTAACAGTATAGTAGTACATAACCTAGAGTAAGTACTAGGTACTCTTGTACTATAGACACCCTCTAGGATTTAAAAAAAAATTATATTCCATTATGGCATGATGATTCTGGAAGCAAACTGCCAGTACTAGATTCTTTTCTAGTGCCAAACTTAATTTATTAGATTTTTAAACTATGAAGATTATTTTTTCATCTTAAAAATGTAAAAAAGTAGAATAGAAATATGTCCTTATGACAAATTATTTAGTCACCAGTTTTCTGATTTTAAAAAATAGTGAAATATTCCTTAGAGATCATCCCAATAATAGAATGACAATGATCAAAATAGAAAAGATAGAATTTTGATTTATGGACACTTATGATTACCTAACATGATTTTAAAAAGATAAAATCATTCAGCTTCCAGAATGAAAACTATTAGAACAAAATAAGTTAATATGTAGAGACATTTTTAATCTTTCAATTTTATTTTATTTTAATTATTTTTTCAGCATTCACTTCATTATCCACAAAGTGACAAGATAATATAAATTCATAGTTAATAATTTTTTCTTATTTTTAAATATGCTTCTTATGTTTTTAAGTGGAAAATAGAATTGATTAGTATGCAGTTAGAATAGAAATATCTTAGTATGTGTGTATTTGTTTCTTTTGATCCAATTTTGTGACTTCTCCAGTATAAGAACATTTGACTATTAATATCCTTATTACTGCCTGAGGCAATCTGTACGCATTTTGAACATGAGAATTGACGATCTCTGCTAATGGTAAACTCTAAACCCTGCTCATTAGTAATAAAATATTTCTTGTATATAATTATAGAGGGAAACATTGGGTAAAAAAAGTAAAAGAAAATTTTCTAAGACCTCTACCTTGCATTTACATTCATTATTATAAAACAACAAAAACAAATACATAAAATAATACCTTCTTCATTTTGGTATGTTTTGTCTAATTTGATTATGCTATGTTTTAGAAATAGTGATTTTTTTGTAGTATCCTATGATAAAATTAAAAAGTCTCATCAAGAAGAAATTGAAATTATTTCTAAGTATATGAAAAGATGCTCTAAATCACTATTCATCAGAGAAATGCAAATTAAGACAACTCTGAGATAGCACTACACACCTCTCAGTTTAGCTACGATGACAGGAAAAGATAGTGACAAATATTGGAAATAATGTGGGAAATCTGGGACACACACATTGTTGGTGGAATTGTGAACTGATTCAACCATTATGGAGAGCAATTTGGTGTTGGGGTCCGAAAAAGTTGGGGACCCTAATAAGAAGTCTGTCTTGAGGATAAGGGGGTGTGGTGTGTAGTTCCCTTGAGGACATGAGACCTGGAAACTTGACTAGATTACTGATGATGGTTCAGATAAAAGAGCTATTCAAAGTGGTCTTTAAAACGGGCTTGCCAGGAGGTGTGCTCTGTTATCAGGATGAGAGCTCCACCTTCTCTTTGATTTCCTCATCTCAATACAAAGTTAATTTCTAGATGTGTGGGCTAGTGGATAAAGGGCATGAACACAGAGAGAGGGGGAAGGAAGGAGGCAAGGAAGAGGGGTAAAGGAAGGAGGAGGGGCAAGACAAGGAGGAGGGGCTAAGAAAAAGAGGGAAGAAATAGCAAGGCAGGCTGACTGAAGAAAGGCCTCAATAAAGAAATACTTTATTTCATCTTTCTCTGGCTTGTGACTCTCCTTTGGGTGAATGCTCTGGTCCTGTGGGGATGCACACTGAAGCTCAGGAAGAGGTAAGACCCAGCTGCCCTCAGGTATAATACCTGGCAATTTGGAACTATGCCAAAAGAGCTATCAAACTGTGCATACCCTTTGCCACAGCAATGTTTATATATTCCAAAGAGATCTTAAAAGAGGAAAGGGCACCCATATGTTCAAAAATGTTTGTGGCAGTCCTCTTTGTAATGGCTAGAAACTGGAAACTGAAAGGATGCCCATCAATTGGAGAATGGCTGAATAAATTATGGTATATGAATATTATGGAATATTATTGTTCTATAAGAAATGACCAATAGGACGATTTCAGAGAGGCCTGGAGAGACTGACATGAACTGATGTTAAGTGGAATGAACAGAATCAGGAGATCATTGTACACAACAACAAAAAGATTATACAATAATCAATTCTGATGGACAAGGCTTTCTTCAACAATGAGATGAATCAGGCTTGTGATTAAGAGAGCCATCTACACCCAGAGAGAGGACTGTGGGGACTGAGTGTGGATCACAACATAGTATTTTCACTCTTTGGTGTTGTTTATTTGCATTTTCTTTTCTTTCTCATTTTTTTTTCCTTTTTGATCTGATTTTTCTTGTGCAGCATGTAGAAATATGTATAGAAGAATTGAACTTTTAACATATATTAAAAATTTCCTACCCCGTCTAGTGGAGGGGGTAGGAAAAATGAAGGGAAAAAATTTGGAACACAAGGTTTTTCAAGAGTGAATATTGAAAATTATCAATGCATGTATTTTGAGAACAAAAACCTTTGATTAAAAAAAAGTTTCATCAATTAAGAAGTTGTTACAGGATAGTAGGTAACAACAGAGAAATTATAAAAGTGTTTATGGAAGTGGCAGGGTAGAAGAAAATTTGAAAAGAACTCAGATATTGATGGATAGTAGAACCCAAGCAAGGAGCTGTATAATGTGTAAACAAGATGGAGAAAAATTGCAGATTACATAAATGAATGTAATCATGTTTTCTGATGTGTGACTGAACACAAACCCTGTTTAGAAGAAAATAACATTGGGGTTATATTGTCCTAGTAAGATACATCAGAAAGATGTGTCACTGCAAGTTTTTTAAACTTGATAAGGAAAAAAGGAGAAAATGTCAGTGATGAAATGGAACCTGAACTTCTGTGATGAAAGTAAATTTGATCCTCTGAATGAACAGACATCGTGTTTGACTAGAAATGATCATGTCTCCAATTTCTTGTCAAACGTGTTAGTTTCTTACTGTCAGAAGATACTGTTCCATTTCTGATATTTCAGAATCAGTCTTTTATTATTACAAAGCTGGTGCTGTTGGCTGTCAGGCTTTTACAATTTCAATTGGCAGACTTATCTGTCTTCAGCAGGATTAGACAGAAATATGTCTCATTCAGATGGTGCTCCTGCCTAAGGCTGAACCAGCCCCAGGAAATTTGAGGACATTAGCTTCAAAGGACCTGCCTGCCACCCCTCCTGACAGCACACTCAGGGAAGTATCTTCCAATCTCCTTGCGCTGTTTTCTCTGCATTTTAAATCATATAAGGCATGGTGATTGTTATGTGTATACTTTTTAAAAAATTACTCATTTTGCATAAAGAGGGCAATGCTATAAGGTGCTTCTCAATTAATGGTAAGGTCATTTCTGAGAAATGACACCAAAACTAAGGGATGGATGCTAGACAATGGTAAGACAAAGATGAAATCAAGATAAAAGTAAAACAGAACAGTGACAATATGCTAATGGTAGCTAGTTTAATGAAAAATTTACTCCAATTAACAACATACTATAATCATTATACCTATTTAAAAACTAGCCTTTCATATTAAGAAGAAATGCATTCTATGATCAACTCTTTCCTCTTTTTTTGCATTTTTACTGTCCATTGTATAGGGAACAAAAGGATTGGTCTATTGATTGTTCATTTAGGTGTTTTACTTTTGTTCTTCTTAAAAAGTACAAACAACTCTATAGAATGCAAACTGTATTCTCTCCCTTACCTTGTCCTTCCCCCACAATAACAAGTTTCTAGTTTTTACTAGGGAACTTAGTAGGAATGGTCATCTTTGGAGCTGTGATTATAGTCAATGAGGTGTGAATTCTGGAATCAGCTGACTTGAATTCTCAAGTAGAAATTCTTGTAAACCAAATATTTGTAATATTATGCATATTAGCTGATTAGACCCAACAAATCTCAGTCACCCTATTTTAAACATATTTCTTTAATGATGAGATGTGTATATTGATTTAATTCATATGAATTTTGGAAGACTAGGAATAGTTTTTCACTTTTTTAGAGTTTCTGGAAGATAAGTTCTTTGTTTCTTTGTTCCTTTCTTTTTAATTTATGCTTTTAAATATATATGTATATATATGTATGTATATATATATATGGATAATTTTCAACATAGATCCCTGCAAAACCTTGTGTTCCAAATTTTTCCCTCCCTTCTCCCTACCCACTCCTCTAGATGACAAGTAATCCAATATATGTTACACATGTGCAATATATATTTCCTCAAATATCATGATGAACAAGAAAAATCAGATGAAAAAAAGGGAAAAAATAAGAAAGAAAACAAAATGAAAACAAACAACCAAAAAAAAATTATGTTGTGATTCACACTCAGTTACCACAGGGGCAGCTGGATGGTGCAGCGGATAGAGCACCAGCCCTGAAGTCAGGAGGACCTGAGTTCAAATCTAGTCTCAGACACTTAACATTCCCTAGCTGTGTGATCCTGGGCAAGTCACTTAACCCCAATTGCCTCAGCAAAAGCAAAAACAAAAACAAAATAAAAATAAAAACAAAACAAAACAAAAATCACACTAAGTTACCACAGTCCTCTTTCTGTGCACAGATGGTCCTCTTCATCACAAGACCATTGGAATTGGCCTGAATCACCTCATTACTGAAGAGAGCCATGTCTATCAGAATTGATCATCACATATCTTGTTGTTGCCATTTAATTCAAAATTGTCTTTTTGTCCCCTAAGCAAAGAAAATCACAGAATTTCAGATTTTGTTTGAATTACTGAGACCTTGTAATCTTGCCTGTACCTGAACTGGGTTAACACAAAACCCCCTCCACATTATCACTTCCTATAGAACTACAAGGAGGGAACAACCAGTATTTCCTGAAGCAGCCTATTTTATTCTTGCTCAGCTCAAATTATTATAAAATATTTTCTATTTGCATTGGCATATGACTTCCTGAAACTTCTAGTTATTGATTGCATTTCTGCCCTTTTGGCTTAACAGAGCACATCCCATATCTCTCCCACAGGATACCACTTTAAATGCATACAGACAGCTGTCATATCCTCTTGAAGTCTTCTCTCCTCTGGCTTACATTTACTCTAATCCTTAAACTGCTCTTTTTATGCCATATTCTACTGTTTCCCTGATAACTTTCCTCAGAAAACAGTTCACTTTATCACCATTCTTCCTAAATCATGAGGGTAAGTTTAAAGAACTGAAAAAAATAAAAAAAAGATCTCCAGATAGGGCATGTGAATAACCTTTCCAAGAAAATGTACAGCACCACTATTTTCTCCCTCATTCCATGTACCATGAATATTAAAAAAATGTAGCTTAGAATCATCTCAAACACACTCTTTAGTGCCTTTGTTCCTTCTGCCTATCTCCATTCTGTTTTCCTTCTCCTCTAACCCTGGCACAAAATGCATTATTCTTTCTCTGTTTATCCAAGTCCTATTTTTTGTTCATACTCAGCTTGACTCCTTTTACAGATTTTTTCTACTTCTTCAGAGCATTCTCTTCCCTCCATCCATTTAACTTCTGCTACATTGTACTCATTTGTTGTTTTGTATATATTAGCTCACATTAAAAAAAATCTTTTCATCTGTATATATATATATATATGTATATATATATTATGTACCTATTAAGTAGACGGTATGCTCCTTTGGGGCAAGAAAACATGTTATACATCTCTTTTAAGCCATTTAGTTTGTTAAATGAACACAAAGGGAAAGAGAAGGAAAGGCTATTATAAATGAGTTTTGGTTTTGGGATAATGACAGAGACTGAACAGAAATAGAGAACTATGTCCTACATACTTGTGACAGTAAGTTCCATAGCATCCAGGGAGTGTGAACTATAGAGACTGAATGTGGAACAAAGTATAGTATTTTTACCTTCATTGTTGTTTGTTTGCTTGCTTGTTTTTTTTTCTTTCTTGTATCTTTTTCTCTTTTGATCTAATTGTGTGTGTGTGTGTGTGTGTGTGCAGTATGATGAATATAGAAATGTGTTTAGAAGAATTGCACATGTTTAACCTTTATTAGATTGCTTATTATCTTGGGGGGTGGGGAGGAGAGGGAGAAAAATTTAGAACACAAAGTTTAGCAAAGTTGAAAATGTTGAAAACTATCTTTACATGTATTTGGAAAATAAAATACTTTTTTTTAAAAAGTAGAGAGCTAAATTTTCTCTAAAAAAAATTCACAAGTTCTAAGCATTCTTCCCACCACAATAACTATGGATATTAGAAATCTATTTCTTCTTAAAAATTTCCAGATGTTAATTCACAAATTAAGAAGCATGATTATTATTATATATTTTTATATAGAACATATATTCTATCCTAAATATTATTCTATGTATTACATATAGGAAACAGTATATGAAGAAGTAAAGTGACCAGAGAGTTGCAAACTCTGTAAATCAATATATTTATTTTTCTCTATCGGAATATCAAAAATCATGCAACAATAAAATTTATATTAAAAGTTATTTGATAACTGCTGTGAGGACACAAGGTATAAATTCTAGGTAATCAGTTCATGTTCTGAATCCCTAGTGTCCCTGAGCAAATAAGTTGTCTTTTAGTTATTTTTTAAATCAACTTATTCATTCACATTAATTTATTTATTTATGCATTTTTACATTTAAAAATTATTTTCAATTTCAATTTCCTCTTTCCATCCCCTCCCTCACCCATAAATAAAACAATCAAGATGAGCTTTATATATCATTCACAAAAATTTAAACATTAGCTCGAAACACATTTTTCAGCTTTGTGACTGTTCACTGCATGAACATGCTTGCTTCAGAACAGGAATTTTCAAAGCAGCACATTCTTTGGTGCAGTCAAGGTCACAGACACTCTACCCTTGCCTGCTGTATCAAGTCAGAGTAATAAAACAGGTAATACTCTTACTCAATTGAGGTGCAGATCTCATTTCTGCTGAACATCTGTGCAGTCTGAATGCCCATATTATACCCTAAACACCTATTTTTTGGTAATATTATTGACTTCACTTTTTTGCATTTTTATTTACACTGATATGACTCAACTGGGATTGGCTGTTGTTGAGTCGTGCATAATTTTCAATGACATAAAATGCAAGACAAACCATTTTACTATTAGGGAAATGTCAGAAACTGTAGATAAAAAACAACTTACAGCAGCGCTAAATGCTACAGCATGAAACCCTCCCCTATTTGGAGAATGTCATTATTTAGTGCAAATAGATCTCATGCAACTTATTGGAAGTCGATTAATTAATTTATGAGACATGTCTTCTGAGGCACTTTCCCCTATTCATCCTCAGTCTGGTTTTAGCTTCAGTGTAAAACTGGCTTTCAGAAGAGACAAATAGGCATTGTCTATATGTAAGTGAATGGGGGAAAACTATGAATGAGTTGCTGTCCTAAGCACATATCAAAATCTTCTAACTATCAGTGTTCCAATGTGTAGGAAAGTAAGACCTCCTTGCATCATTCTTGAACAGACTTTAATTTGGTCCATAAAAATGAAAAAAAAAAAAGGCATTCACAACATTGAGTCATTTCAGCCTTCTAAACAATTGCAAATGAAAATTTAATTATAATAGCCAGGGAGAGCACTGAAACCAGTCATAGAATCTGTTTTTTTTTTTAAATTTCAACTTTTTAGACTACCTAGTTTTTTTCAGGGTTCAATTTATATTACACATCCTTCAGGAAG
>JAJPUD010012399.1:31222-49491 GCA_023553655.1 Myrmecobius fasciatus | reverse complement strand
GATGAGTCATTAATTTCCAATTGTTCGATTCTAATTTTTAATGTCTTATTTTCTTCAGTTACTGTTTTTAATTCCTTTTGCAATTGACCAATTACATTTTTTTGTTCATTGCATTCTTTTTCCATTTTTTCTATTTTATTTTGCAGTGATCTCATTTCATTTCCCCATGTTTCTTCTAACTCTCTTTTAAGATTTTTTATGCAATCTTCAAAGAAAGCCTTGTGACATGGAGACCAACTTATGTCTCTCTTTGGGGCTTTTTCTGGAGTTGCTTTACCTTTAGGGGCCTCAGGATTTGAGGTCTGTTCTTCCCTCTCTCCATAAAAGTTGTCTATGGTGAGAGCTCTTTTTGGATTTTTATTCATTTTTTTTTAAAGGTGTGAGGTCTATTTAGGGCAAAGGTGGGACAGCTGCTTTAATTTGCCCTGGGGTAGTTCTGCTGATTGAGTTATTTCAGGAACTGGGCAGTTCTGCTGATTGAATTATGTCAGGGGCTGGGCAGCTCCGCTGATTGAATTATTTCTGGTGCTTATCAGACCTGTTGTTTGATTGATTGCTTTAAGGTGCTCTGTAATGGCAGCTAGGTCCGATGCTCATCAGGGGTTCAGTGGTTCACAATCTATCCCCCTCAAAAGGCAGACCCTCCAAACCACCTGCCCACAATCAGGACAAATTGTTCCAAGAGGCTCGCAGAAGACTCCCAGGTGTGTGAAAAGCACAACGCTCCCACTCCTGTTCTTTCTCCTGTTCCAGCTCCCTGCTCCAGCTCCCTGCCCCGGTCTCCCTGTGCTGCAGTCTGGGTTCAGTAGGCCACCCCCTGCCCCATTAAAACAGACCTGTTTTGATGTTCTTCCAGAGTATCTTCCTCTAGAATCGTGTTGTTCTCCAGATATTGTGGATTTTTTTGCTTCAGAATCAGTCTAGAGGCTTCATATTTTGTTGGTTTGAGCGGAGGTTAGAGGAGGTTACAGAGAATCCTGTCTGATCTCCGCCACCATGGCTCCACCCCCGGAAAACCTCATATCACTCTTTGAGATTTTTTCTGTGGAAATTTTGTTCTCATCTTGCTTTGTGCTTTGGTCGGCCCTGTCACCATAGTAGCTTTCTATGGTCAAGGTTCTTTCTTATTTCTTGTTCATTTTTTTTTGTTATTTCCTCTTTTTTTTTACTTTTATGATTGAGCTTTGCTTCTTGGGTAAAGTGGATGCTACTCCAGGATTCCTCTGCAGCTGTGAGCCTTGGCCTTGAGCACAGGGACTTTTGTGTTTGCAGGGGATAGTTTTGCCTGCTCTTTCCAAGAAACATCCTGGTGTCCCAGTGTTTGCCTTCTGAGTTAGGATAGAAAACTGACCTACTTGATTTGCTGTGATTAAGCCCCTTTCACCAGCTTTCCCAGAGTCTATCTGATCAGGGCTGAACATCCTTTTCACCCAGTGACACTGACCTTTTTTGAAGTTTTCCAGTCTATCTTGAGTTGGAGAGTGATTTCATACCATCAGATTCTGTTCATACACTGTTTCATCTGTTTTTTGAGGAAAACTGGGAGAGTTCGAGCAACTTCCTTACTTTACTCCACCATCCCTGCTCCATCCCCAGAAGTGGTAACACTTTTATAACTATCAGAACTTTTAATGGTCAAGATTTATAATGACAACTATCAACATATGGAGTCTTTTTAAAAATCTTATATGTAATGGTAAATTAAAATGCATGTTACTTACCTGCATTAGAATTATTGATTCTTCTTTTGCTTATTGTCCTTTTACTCATCAACCCAGTATGTTAAGCTCCTGCAAGGATTGAAACCTAATACTTCTCAGAATATTCCCTTTGTACCATTAGGAAAGGGGATTTTTGAATCTTCTACATGTCTTCTCACATTTTCTAAATCCATAAATTCAATTAGACTTTCCTTCTCCTCGCTATCTTCATGTAATCGTCAAAACTTGTCTTCTGTAATCTAAATTCTAGTCTTCAAGGTTCAACTTAAGGCTGATCTTATTTCAGAACTCCTTCTAAAACATGTTTTAAATCACTGCTAGTTTGGTCAGGGATTAGATCAAGAATTACATAAAACAATTTAGAATTGTAATGTGACTAAAATAGCCATCCATTTGATCCAAATATCTCACTGCTAGGTTTATCCTATGTGTTGTATGACTATCCACACACTGGTGCTTTACACATCTCACACAGAATACCAATTTGGGTTCTGTGTCAGCTTTTTCATGTTAACCTGATCTCATACTCTCAGGTCTATCTCAGAGAATGACTACTATCTTAAAATTTTACCAAGACTCTCTCTGAATCCTTGCTATAACCCTTTTGCAGAAGAAATCTACTTCATGTACTTGTCACTGTATCTTAAGCCTCTGCCAATATGTTTTCATGTATTCAAACCAGTTATTTACTACAACAATTTATGATCTTAAGCACAGGCAATTATTTAATAAGTACATAAAAGACATGATCATTATCTCACAGATATTCAGAAATTAAAGCAAACAATTTTCTCTTAACTGTTTCTTTTCTGAGTATCATCACTCTTCAGCTGAGCAAACCTTCTCTTATAATCTCAACCTGACAAAAAATTGACAATTCTTTTAAATTTTACCCACCCTTAAAAGGATATTGGAAAAATGTTACACTATTGATTTGACTAGCAGTTACTTTTTAAGTTAGAAAACTTCAAAACTTACCAATATTATTTTTTGTCTCTGAGCAATACTGACAAATCTAAACACTTATTCATTCAACAAAATGATGCATTATCCAATCAAATTAGAAATAAGAGAATGACAGAAACCTCATTTACTTATAGAAAATCTGTATATGGCAGATGACCACAGACAACTTTCAATGACAAGGAAATTGCATTGTCCATTGCAGCAAAACAATTCTCCTTTTCATTTGAAATTTTCACTCTCAAACCAGCGAAAGAAACAATGAGCCAAAGGAACTTCTTAGAGGCATTTCTCTCTTCCATTCTACATAGTCATTGTTGAGGGATTTTTCTGTCATATTCACTGCATCCATATTTGGGGCTTTCTTGACAAACTGGTCTGCCATTTCCTTCTCCAGCTCATTTTACTCATAAGAAAACTCAGGCAAATAGTTCAGGATCCCACAACTAGCAAATGTATGATGCTGACTTTCAGCTCATGAAAATAAATTTCCATCACTCTGGGCTCAATATTTTATCCATTGTACAACCTAGCTGTCCAACTTTAAGAGATGGTGAAGATAAATAATTGAAACTAAACTCTTTTAATGGTTTCCAGTCTTTATTCAACCCATCAGAAATTGGAATCTAAAGTTATACTTTAGTTGAACTATTTCTGCTCCTGGTTCTTCATTTAGTTCAGGCAGTTTCTTTTCTATCTTTCCTGAGTCTTTTCTCTCTTACATGTTACTGAATATTCCAGAAGGTTTCTTTAACTTCATCACTATACTTTCAAAGATTCAAATAAATGGCTGCTCATATACAAATCACTTTGCACTTACTGAGTAAAAATTCACTATATCTTCTTTTTGAATTGATAGTAGTTTTATAATTTTCCCATAGTCTGTCAGTAGTTACAAGATTTTTCATTTTTTGAGATATATAGGTTTAAATTTTAAAGTTATATGCAAATTAGATGAAATACCAAAATAATATATCACTTTATGCATTGATTAGCTCTTAATGTCATCTTCTTCCTGTTTGTATCTTTGAAAAAAAAGTGTTCTTTCACATTTAGATTTTATCAGTTTTTAATAAATATTCCTTCTCTGACACTTTAATGTATCAAAATATTCTCATTTAAAAGGGACATTATTTAGACCATTCATAATGTAAATCATAGTTAAATTGTTTTAAGCATTTTGTTTGAAAAAAAGTATTTTTCTTTCTGAAACTGTTCACTTCTCATCTCATAACTATGTTTTTCTATAGCGATGAATTGTTATTAAGCCCTTTGGCTTTCCCATTTTTTTCTTTCCCATTTTTTTCTAGACCTGCAAACTGTTGATTTATTAAAAATGTAATACCTTATATCCTTTACTGTTCAATTCCATTCTTTTCCTTTTTGAAAAAAACCAGTGAAGTCAAAATAGCTTTAAAGAAAGCCTCAGATTTTTTTCCTAGGAGGTATTTCATATTTTTTTCTATTTTTTTCATTTTTTTTTGCTTTTACTTAACTGATTCTTGAAGTCATATTGAGCCATTCACTTCCATTTGTTCAATTCTAATTTTAATATATTATTTTCTTCAGTTACCTTTTTAAGCTCCTTTTGTATTTGGTCAATTGAATTTTTAAATGAGTTGTTTTATTCATTGCACTTTTTCCATTTCACAAATTTTGTTTTTCAATGAATTGGTTTCTTTTTCATATCTATTTTGTAAGGAGTTATATGGTTTTTACATTTCATCAAATCTATTTTAAGGAGTTTTCTTCAGATAATTTCTATTTTTCTTTTTCCATACCCTCTTACAAAGATTCATTTCCTTTCCCAATTTTTCTTTTAACTCTCTTTTAGGATCCTTTTTGAAATCTTCCAAAAGAGTCTTATTAAATGGGGACCAGTTCATATTCCCCTTTAGGGCTTCATCTGGAGTTGATTTGCCTTTAGATACCTCAGGGTATACTTCCAAATTCCTTCTATGATACTGATATGGTGCTCATAGCTAAGCCAGGTAGAGAAAGAAAACTATGTAATGAGTTTTGTTTATGCCTATTCTTTCAATTTCTTTTTTCCCTTTTGAAATAGCTAGCTTTTTTCAGATTGTAGGAAATATAAGGGCGATAATGAATAAACTTACTTCAGCCTTCCTCTTATTGGAAAGGCTTCTTTCTAGTTTATCCCCATTATAGATAATGCTTGTTATTTGTTTGCTTGACAGAAATTACTTATGCTTTTAAGAAAAGCTCTCTTTAATCCTATGTTTTTTTTTTAATAAGGATGCATATTATATTTTGTCTGAAGATGTTGCTATACCTATTGCAATAATCACAAATTTATTGTTTTGTAACTAATATGGTCAATTATGTTTATAAGTTTTTAATAACTATTTAGATTTGTCTTCCTGGCAGAAATTCATTCTGGTTAATATATATTATATTATCTTTGTGATAGTATCTATGCTATATTCTTATTAGTATTTCATTTTAAATATTTCATAAATATTCAAGAATTAAATGATAAAAATAAACAAAAAAGCAAACTAGCCCATAGATGGAAGAAGCATTTCAAAGAAAATTTTTATTGATCATATTATGATAGTTAGTGACTTTCTGCTGAGAGAAGGTGACATCCATAAATAAACCTATTGTGGCCAATTGGAAAATGTGCTGTCTAGTAGAGGCATATATTTAGTATATTTACACACAATGGAAAACCAGGAAATATTCATTTAATGGCTATCCCTGTCTGATTATCCATGTGAGTTGATGAGAAGAAATTTGAAAAAGCTTTGTAAATGAATTCCCAATGAAGGTGGTATTTTGTCCACCAATAAAATGGAGAATCTAAATGAAATGGTTGAATATTTATAAATGTATAAATTCCCCTGATGAACAGAACAGGAACTAAAATATATAAATAACCTGACTTTTGGAAAGAAATTGAACTAGTCAAATGCAGGATTCAAATGCAGATCCCTCCTGAATCTTAATTCAGATTTGTTTCTAATATATTGTTGTTGCTTTTCCTGATACATCTATGGAAATAATCTTATCAGCATCATCATTAATAGATGTTATTAATATGAACTTTAAGATTTACACAATTTTTTATTATCTCATTTTTTCCTCACAATAATCACTGGGAGCTAAGTATATATCCCCATTTTGCATATGAGGAAACTGAGCCAGCAGTATTTGCTTAAATGTCTGAGGCAAGATTTGCACTCCATATATCTGAGGCAGGATTCCTGATTCCAGGGCCAATATTTCCACTGTATAACTTACTTGCCTTTATGACATAGTACTATTAATTGTTTAGGGTATCTTCTCCTCTTCCCCTTTGTCATATTCTACTCATCAAATTTTTTACTTTAGTTTCAGTTCTTCATCACATTCTCCAAATTTTACTTAGATTCATCACTTAATTCAATAGATTAGCACCATCATTCTTAATAAGCTGGAAGTTATTCTCTGGGCCCTCTCACTTTCTTCTGGCAGCCCAGGATTACAATTATTAGAGTTGATGATTTTGTACAGGAGTAAGACAACCATACTACACTTCTTAGGTTACTGGTATCATTTTTCAACTCCGGGTTTGGGAAGGTTTAGGACTTATAAGATATTTAGTGACTTGTGGAAATTCTTGCTGCTGTCTACTATGAAAATGTGTTTGCCATTTTTGCTCTTAGAGCTATTCCTGAGGCCTGACTTGCTTACGATAAGCTTTGAGGATGTTGTTTTTAAGTGCCCACCTGTTTACTTCCTTCTGGAGTTAACTTGCTTCATTTTGCTATAAGTGGAGCAGGTTTGATAAATCAGAAATTGCTCCTCTTCCGGGTGTTCTCAAACCTCTCTCCCTTAAGCAAACACTAGACAGAAGCAAACATTAGCTGGGCAATCAGCAAACACAAAACCATTCATTAAAACATTTTAAATCACTCACATCTTCCTGTCTGCATCTGTTCAGTGGCAGGGGAACTGCTGGGCTTTTGAATTTTTCTGAGCTGCTTATTTCCAGGACAGTTAGCCAGATTTTTTTTTTGGGGGGGGGAACGAATATTAAAATGTCAGTAAGAGTTTTCTGCTGCCTGAATCCTATCTGAAGAGCCACTGGCATTCAGGGTATGAAAAAAGACTTTTTATAGAAAATGATAGTACTTGAGTTTATTCTTGAATTCCAATATGGAGAGGAAAGGAAATTACAATCAGTATATGAAGCATATCACAGGATTGGGAGATGGATTGTGATAACAGAAGATGAGTTTTGGTTGAATTTTAGTATGTATAATGTTTATTATGTCCATAATGTTTATAAGATAGCTGAAAAGATCACTTGGGGCTAGATTTTTATCTTTGAATGAAAAACACATTGGTTTCTAACTATACTTCTTTACAGAAAAACTGGCTAGAGATTAAATTAAACTCTGCTCTTCTTTGTGAATCAGACACACACACAAACATATACACACACAGAGTTAACTAGAAAAGACAATAGATAGAAGAGCTTAAAGGTACAGTGCTTACAATTTTATACCTTCACTTCGCTTCTTTCTTCTTCATCCCTAAAATATATACCAAGAGCTCATTTAAGAAGGTCTTTATTTCTATAGGAAAATTTTTTTTAATGATTCTTGGGAAAAACACAATAGGATCATAGATAATATAGATTTAGAGCAAGAAGGAGTTTAATAGACATTTAATCTGTCATTCTTACTTTTTTATCCTCTATTTATTTTGTTTTTATTGACTTTTTTTGTTTTCAAAACATATGAAAGGATAATTTTTTAACCTTGAATCTTGCAAAACCTTGTATTTCAATTTCTCCCCCTCTTCCCGCCATCCTTCCCCTATATATCAAGTAATCCAATATATGTTAAACAGGGTAAAAATATATGTTAAATCCAATATTAAGTAGAGTTTGAAGATTACCAAAGCAATAAAAAGTAGCTATCTAAGGAAAATTAGCAATGACATATTTCTGAAGTTCTTTCAGCTTTTAAAATTGTTCTTATGCACATTATCCCAATTGATTTTCACAAAAACTATGCATTATTTTTCCATATTTATGGGTAAGGAGCTTGAAGCTCAGAAAGTTTCATTTTTTGCTCATAATTATATGGCTTGTAATTGATATTTTCACCCTACAATAGATGTTTTTATAAATATACTTTCTTCTCCCTCACTCTACCAACAGAAGACAAAAATAGATATGCATAAATATTTTTTTACTGAGGCAACTGGGGTTAAGAGACTTGCCCAGAGTCACAAAGTTAGGCAGTTTTAAGTATCTGAGGACAGATATGAACTCAGGTCCTCCTGACTTCAGGGGTGGTGCTCTATCCACTGTGCCATATAGCTGCTCCCTTATGCATAAAGATTTTAATGAGGATTCTGAAATTCTAGTTATGACTAGACAAGTTAAAATAGACTTAAACTGAGATATGAGTGAATTTATTAAGAATAAAATTCCTACAAGTGAGAGTTGACACATCATAGTGAAAAGTTATTATAAAAAAGCAATAGAAATCTCCTTGAGAGATCTTTGGAAATAAGATGAATTTTTAAAGCATTCTAAGACAACATTTTCTTTAATTTTAGAAAGCTAGATTGCCTGATACTTTGAAATCTTTTACCTTTTAATTTTAACCCAATGATATTCCAGTTGAGCATTTTTATATTATCACAAGTTGAACAAAGTATATGTAAACAAAAGTAAGCCATCATCCCTGAATATATTATAAATATTGAGAAATATACAGTAAATTAAATATGCATATTGTTTTTAAAATTGTCACTGATTTTTTTTAAACTATCTATGTAAAATTTCTCCTTGTAGCAGAAAAACAACTTAATTTCTAAAAACTGTTCCCAGATAATTTAAAGGCAGAATAGTTGGCCCTGAAACCTTTGACTGTGTAAATAAGATACCTGGTTTTGTTTAGTCTATTATTAATTTGTTCTGTGAAGGACACATCACTTTAATTCACTTGATCAATTTACAGCTTTACCAAAAGCATATGACTTCTCTTGTTCCTCCCGTTGTAATTCTAACATCTAGTGTCACATTTTGACATTTTTCTAGCTTTCTAAATGTGAAGTTAAACTTCAGATTTGTTTTACTTTATATTTCTTCAATTATTATTATTTTAGAACAATATTTCATATGGTTGGTAATTCCAAATTTTCTGAGAATTATTTATTTGTATTTATATTGTATTATTTATATTTTAATATAAATATAATTTTAGTAACAAACTATTTATAATATAATATATTGTATTATGTTATTGTATTTTGACCTTCTCAATTGTTGAATGATTTTTAACCTTACCAGTTTTTGTTATTAGAAATATTTGATGCAAATATTTCCCTTATTAATAGTATACTTCTGTTGAAATGATTTTGCTTTGAAATTTTTTTTTTAAATTTCATGTAACTAAAATTATTTCATTTATCTTTGTGATACCCTCTGAGGTACTTTCATATTCAGATAGTTAAGACAACAGTTATGACAATTAGTTGCATCAGAGTTGTTCAGTATAATTGGCATTCATGCACATGGAGCAGAACTTTTTGGTTGAATACCTTATCATGTTACAAGAAAACCTGCACTCACTGACATAATTCTGATATTATGTTATGCATCTCATTACAAGACAATCTCTGAATTTTTCTTATAAGGCCAGACAGGATCATGTGCTGATGACTGCATATAGTGAACTCACAATCTGGAGAGGAGATATCTTTTACCTTTGTAAAGATACTTCAATTTCCCACTCCTAACTATGATTTAGGAAGGGTAACAAATTAAGGTGAATTATTCTGGTAAAATTCATATAGCTAAAAAAAAAGTTGAACTACCAAGAAGTTACTTAATGTATCCCACTAAATCTTCTAATATTGTGTACATTTTAACCCTTAACTTTCACCTTTATAAATGATAATTCTATTTATCTTTCACATTGATAACTAGGCATCTGAATAATAAAATCACATCTCTAAAGCATTTTAAATTTTAAAAAGATATGCTCTCATTTGAAATATAGGATATAATAGTATCATTATTATATCCCTACCTTATAATTGAAAGAACTGAAATTCAAAGAAATCAGCAACAATGTCCTATAACTTTGATTGGTGTTAAAGCCTTCCTGAGATACAGGTTTTTACTCTTAGTTAATTGCTTTCTCTAATATGCAATAATTGTCATCCTTCAATCAATTTAATACTCAGATAATTAATTGTTATTTCATCAGATCCCAGATCCAATATCTTGATAATTTACATGCTTTTTACAATGGATCACATCCAACAATTATTCTTGTATGATTTTTGTATGTTTATTGTTTAATTCCTTCATAGATATTATGGGATAAATTATATGCTGTAGATATTCTTCTGCATCTGTTTGTAAAACATGGTATTAAAGAAAGGAACTATAAATATTGAAGAGAAAAAAGATAGGTATATAAATGATTATTTTTTAAAATTCACATTTAGAAGAAATCTATAATATTAGACTATAATAAATAGCATCTATATATGAACTCCTCAAATATTATTAAAAGCTATTTCTCCAAAGAGTGTTCTTTGAATAATTATGATTGTCCCATGAAGCCATTATTTCACAAATAATTGTCCACTTTTATTTCTTTTCACCATTCTATTGTAACTTTTAAAGCAGAGATTGACTGCTCCCATGATTTATAAAATATTTTTGTAAGCTGAACTGATGATTTCCCTTAACAAAAAATCTTTAACTTTAGAGATTGTTACCAAAATAATGAGTGGGAAAATCTCAGGAAAAAAAAAAGATATGCTTTTTTTAGTTTTTATTATAATTTTGGTACTTTAATTTTTACATTTAGATATTTTCACTCTAGAAATCAGAAAACAATTCATAATTAACTATGGTTTCCAAAGATAAATGTAAAAAGGAAACATGAGATTTTAAATCATCACTATCAGAAATGCCTGTTTGATTCTTCTAAAGCACAATAATGCTCATTTGGCCTTTGGTTTTCTAAAAACAGAATAATTGAAAGACATGATAAATGTGCATTATTATGACTAATGCCAAACTACTGATAGCCATACAATGGTAGTTTGTTCTCTTTTAGGTGAAGGGCTCTCTATAATTCCAAGGAAAACAAATTTTATTTTAGAACACAGTACAGAAAACAATTTTTTTTTCCTTTAGGAACACAGAATTAACATAAATAAAAGAAGGTATCCCACCTGCCTGAAGCAAAGACTTTAAATCCCTAAATTCAATCATTTCCCCCAAATCTTAATAAGATACCTGCCTAAAAGGCCTAGTAAGCACCCCCTACTCCCACAGTGTATCTGAGAAGTGGAGAGTTTTAAAACAATTTATCTATAAGAAAAACAGAAAAATAGTTAAAATAGAACAAGAGAACAGAACTTCAGAAAAATAGCAAGTGGATACAGATTATGGAATATAGCATCATCATCATCAGTAATAATGATGATCAAATAATTGCTAACAGTGAGTGGCTATTATTTTCATAAAGATTCAGAATATTTAATTGAAAACTTTAATTGTTTTTTATTCTTTTATAGGGAGATAGTTATGAAGATTTTGCTTCTTTCTCCTTTATAACAAAACAAACAAACAAACAAAAATAAACGGCCATGTTACCTTAGTAACAGCAACAATGTTTGGAGAACAGCTTTGAGTTGAAGTTATTTTGACAATTATAAATACCAAATTAAATACAAGGAAAATATGAAGTTAAGATGCTATCTACATCCAGAGAAAGAACTTATAAGTACAAACATGTATAGAATTTTTTTATGTGTGTGTGCATACATACATATATTTGTGTCTAATGGTAGCCAACTCTAGGATAGGAAGGTGAGGTAAAGAAAGAAAAAATAAATTTTTATAACTGTATTATAATTTAAAAGCAATAGCTAATTATACACAATAGATTTGTGGTTTGAAATGTCATCTTTTTAAAAATTATACTCTGTTATGGAAAATTTTGCTCTATTTAATAAATTTAAAATAAAATAAACATGAAAAATATTACAAACATTTTTATAACATCGAACACTTACAAAATGCTGTTATTTTTTTTAAATTTTATTTGAAAGGCAATAAATAAATATTTCTGAAATACATTTTAATTCCAATATAATAAATTGTGGCATATCATATATTATTGCAATGCATCTTCAGCGTTAAAATCAATGATGACCAATTGAAAGTATGTAATTCTTGTGCACCAATTTTAAAATTGAGATAATTGAACTCAGCTCAAGTGTTCCTAATAAGCAAAAAAAGCTTGTTGAACAAAGAATAAGAATCAAATATAAGGAGTTTCATAACTTTCTTAAGGGATCATAATATTTCCAAACATTTAGCTACATGACTTGCTATTTTTAATAGTTACCAATTAATTTTTATACATCAGCAAATCTTATAAGATCCTTGTCTATCAACACATAATAGGGATGAGTTTGAGTCAAAATATATTCAAGTACCCTGAATTAGTGAAAAGTACCTTTTCACTAATTCATATTAGTTTTCTTCTTTTATCTCTGTTGATAAAGGTCTATTGGATTGGGTGATAACTTATACATTTTCTGTTAGAAAAACAAATTTTCAAAGGAGACTGGGCTAATGCAAACCAAAGCCCAGTAGAAATCATTCCTCTAGCCTTTTTCATTTTAATGTACTCAAAATTTTCTCCTCTTGAGGTAATGACTGTAGCTAACTTCAATGAGAAAAAATGATAGTGAAAGGAAAATTGATGGATTTTTAGCAGTGTCTCAAATTGATTAGCTAAATTAGGAAGAGGGAGAATGGGGACAAACCCAAGGCAAGCACAATGTCAGTTGCTACTTTGGGTTGTCAGTCAGCAAGAACCTTTGCCCCTCTTTCATAGGCCTGAACAACAAAAAAAAGCAGGTAATAGATCAACAAGTAGTTCTTGAGTCCACAGATGGTAATTGTGTAAGATTGGTTAAAGCAAAGAGGAAAAGGACCCACACTGCCCTTACTCAAAAAGAGCTTACAGCATAATGAGCAACAATTTGGGTCCTGTCTGTACAATAGAATAGCAGCATCTTATTGCTGGAAAAGACCTTAGATACCCTCTAGTCTAAGCCCCACATTTTAAAGACAACCAGAGTCTCTTATTCATCTTTAAATCTCTTCCATATGGCAAATATTCTTTGAAGTATGCTGGTTGTCAGGCATGAAAGATATGAGAAACTGGATATATAAGTACAACAAAAAGAAACTTCTGCAGCCTTTCACTTATTTTTATAGAGAAAGGAGAACTTTTCCCCACAAAATTATTTCACCCTTCAAGACTTGTGTGTTTTCCCATAGACTGATTTGTTATGACTAAAATTAATTCCACTAAGAAAACAGAAATAAACAGAGAGATATTTCCTAAAGTATAGAATAACTGAGTAACTGAAAGAAAAGATAAATGTCACAAAATATTATTAGACTTGGAATCAAGAAAAATTGTACTTGAATCTCTTATGTTTACTACTTTTAAATGCTGCCTTTAGTTTAATACTTTTTAGAAGGTTAGGGGACTAAATTTTGTCACTCAGAAGCCCCCACTGATATGCTTCCTGTTGATTTTCCTTTTGATAAGAATTGGGTGTCTAGGATTCATTAGCTTTGTTAGGCATTTTTTAATAATTTGGTTCAAAATATTCTCTCCAAAATTCTCTGCCACAAATACATACAGATACCAGAGGAAAATGGGCTCAAGCATACAGAATATTTGCCACAAAGGGATAATTTACAGCAACTCATTGGATGGAAATGATTTTCATCCAGGTCTCCTTCCTAGAGTTCTTATGAAAGCATAGTTTTATTTTTGATTCCCTGTGTTAACAATTTCATAATCCTGAAGCTGCAATTCTCACTGCTTCCAAGTTTCTATGATCCCTGAAACTTCTTTTCCTTTATGCATTTTAATTGTTCCATCTATATTCTTTTTGGAGGTCTTTTTTTGTTCCTTGCCTTCTATCTCCAAAAACACAGAGAAAGAAGACTGAAGAGCGACTATGATATTTTCTCTCAGTTCATTTCCCCTTCCAATCTACGAGTACAAGGTTCTGGCTCCCCATAAGTCTCCTCAAAACTCATTCCTTTCTATTTGAATTCTTTGTCTTGATACACTTTGGCCCATTCCAAATACATTTCTCTAACTGATTATATCCATGACTAGAAGCACTTCTCTCTTTCCATTTAGTTTATTCCTTTTATTGAATGGTTCAATGAGATGCCTAGGAATTGTTTATCTATTCTATATATTCTGTAACACAGCTGAAGAAGTGTTCATTTTATAAACGTTTTTTGTTTTTCTTGAGTCCTTTCAATCATGTCTGACTCTCTTTGGCTGCAATTGTGGTTTTTTTGGCAAGGATATTGGAATAGATTGCTATTTCCCTCTCTACCTGATTTTACAGATGAGGAAACTGAGGCAAGCAGATCTATGAAGGCTACAAAACATCCATATTACATTATATTTTAGGTACTGCTACAAAGATACAAGACCAGCTCTCCAATCACAAAAGCAAATAAGTAATTCCTATTGTTTATCAATTAGACATCAATTAGTGTTGCATAAAGAGCACCAATGGAATTAGGGGACCTTTTATGGCTGCTAGTTCAACTATTTACTATTTTTTGATCATGGTAAAAGCCAAGGTCTCTTTTCTTCAGGTACTACTTCAATAAAATAAGAATATTAGATTTGATAAGTGGTAACATCCCTTTTGGCTCTAGGCCTTGTCATCCTTTTAAAAAGTGTTTCCAAATCAAGATACCAACATTACTAATTCATTAAGCTTGTTCAATCAGCTAGCACAAAAATATCAGAAGCAAAATAGTACTAATGTGATTTTTATACCCTCTGCATTCTGGATGTTAAAGAAATAATGGTGAAAAGAGAAACAGGATGCAACATAGAGGAGAACTCACCCAACCTTGATTCATTCCTATTCTGTTGTCAAAAAGTATACTACAACAATGAGGTATATTAAATACCATTTAACTAATATTTGCTAATCAGTTATTTTTGCTAGGGTTTGTATATTGAAAATTATACTGCCCTTCATGGAGTATGACAATACAGATCCATGGAATGCGTTTTTCCAGTAATAGTGACAAACTTGTACTAATCAATTAATTCTTGCTGCCTTTCTCTTGAGACTAGACAGACCCACAAATCTGCAACATATCTGTTGAAGTACAGGGATATAAAGTGTAGCTAGGGAAGAGACCAAAGTTTCTTACTCTTTTTTAAGTCTGGTAAAACTTATGGACTTCTACAGGGACAAATGTTTCCAAATGAATAAAATAGAATACATAGTATTCAAAGGAAACCAATTATATTGAAATGCAAGAATGACTTTTTTTTAAGTTCATATTCTCTAGGTTAACAGAAAGTTACCTGGAAATAAAGCTCATTCTCCAAGTACCCTCCTTTATGGCAAGGAGATCAGGACTCTTGAAGAATAATACTATGGTGCTTAGTGTATCTGTGATTTCAATTATATGGATATTTTCTCAAGTAGTGAAGAAGCAACCTATTTGTAAATATGCACAATGTAATAGCAACTCTTGTCAATATTCTTCTAGTGTATGCTCCACAGAATATACACTAAGAAGCTGGCTAATTTCTTCCATATTGCATATTATTGGGTGGATGCCTGGAATGTATAGATTTTTAATCTGTTTTCTCATTCATTTACTCTGCAACCAGCCTATATCTTTGCCTGATTCTTTAACCCAGTTGTTATAAAGGTGTAGGATTATATACTTAAAGCTGAAAGGAGCTTCAGGGGATATCTATTCTGATCCAGTCTACTCCTTTAACAGAGGAGGAAAAGCAAACTCAGGGAGATAAAATAATTTCCCTATACCTAAACAGTTCTTAAGTAACAAAAATGGGATTAGAATACAGGTGTTCAGATTACAAAGTGAATACTCTTTCTTACTACAATTCTACTTCTCCAAACTAATTCTTCAAAGAGGTAACTAGGTGATATAGTGGATAAAAGTTTAGATTTAGAAACAAGGAGACCTAAGTTCAAATCCTATCCCAAATGCTTCCTTCTGCACTGAAAGGACTACAATGACATCATTATGTTAGAGTCAAATTAGTGTATCCAATTGTGGCTGATCAGACCAGTATGAGATCAGAACTCTCTGCCACATGTCAGACACAAATATTTCTTATAAACATTTGGGATGGACTGTAACTTTGCACATTTCACATTTCTTCTGAGCTAATTCAATTTTGCTTTCCTCATACAACGCAGCACTTTCTCTGATGAAAGCACATTATGCTGGGTGATTCTGTGCCAGTATCTCCCATGTCATACAATCTATTTCATTGTTCTAAAGAGAAACCTTGAGAGAGTCCTTGTGTAGCTTTTTCCAAACATCTTGTGAGTTTGCCCTGTGTGAGTTCTCTATAAAATAGTCTTTTTTGGCAAGTGTACATTTGGCATTCAAACAATATGGCTAACCCAATGGAATTGTGCTCTCTGCAGTAGAGCTGAATGCTTGGCAGTTTAGTTTGAGAAAGGACCTCAGGGTCTACTCTCTTATCCTGCTTTGGATCTTTAGAATCTTTCTGAGACAATTCAAATGGAAGAGATTCAGTTATCTGGACAATATACCATGTTTCACAGGTATACAACAATGAAGTCAATACAATGGCTTTGTGGTCCTTTAGTTGGACAGTCAGTGTAATACCTCTCCTATTCCATGCTTTCCTTTAGAGCCTCCCAAAATCTGAGCTAGCCCTGGCAATGCATGTCAACCTTATTATCAATGTGTACAGCACTGAAAAATATACTGCCAAGGGAAGTGAACTTATCCACAACATTCAAAACTTCACCATTTGCTGTAGCTAGTGGTTCTACATATGGATGATTGGTACTTGCTGATGGAGTCTAAATTTGGTTGTCCAGAGAAGTTTATCAATATAGCATATCAATTTAATGATGAAATGCTTGCCAAAGTTCTTGGCAATGGATAATGCTCTCAAGCTTTCCCAGTCATTAATGAAGTGAAACAAGACTGTATGCTTGTTCCTATGCTTTTTAGCATGATGTTTTCAGCCACGTTATCAGCCTTTGGTGAGAACAAATATTGCATCAAAGTCATCTACCACACCGATGTTAATTTTCCAACTGGAAAAAATGACATCAAAAATCTAAAGTGGAGTAAATGTGGGTGCATGATTTTTTGGTAGTGGATGATTGTGCATTCAATGCCGTCTCCAAAATTGAGATTCAACAAAGTATGGATCAGTTCTCTGCTGCTTATTAATATTGGTCTAACAAACAACACAGATACTCCATCAGCCAGCACTTCACCCCACATATGTGGAACCATCTCAGATGCTTACTAGTTGGCTATTATACTATGGACAACCTGGCCTCAGTTTTTGTGACCATAAGGGGGAAATTAATAGTATTTACTTCACAGGGTTATGGTGAGAGTGAAATGAGATAACATATACAATTGCAATCCTTAAAGTTCTATATAAATGCTATCAGAATCATCTAACATTATTATTTCATGGCACTTCAATTGTAATATGCAGCAGCCTTCTCACATCTAACAAGATAATTTTCATTACCTCTCAAGGGTTTCTAAAGTTTAATTCTTCAGGAATTGTGGCATACCATAACTAAAAGATATATAGCATCAACAGAAGAATATTGATGCTAAAATAAAGGTATTTGTTTTTTTTCAAAGATTTTCTCAATATTTATTTATTTATTTATTTTTATTTTTATTTATTTTTTATTTTATTTTATTTGCAAAACATATGTATGGGTGATTCTTCAACATTAACCCTTGCATAGCTTTCTCTTACAAATTTTCCCCCCTACTCCCCACCCTCCCCTAGATGGCAGGATATCCACTACATGTTAATTATGTTAAAATATGTGACAAATCAAATATATAAATACATATTTCCACACTTATCATTGTTGTGCAAGAAAAAACACATCTACACGAAAGACATCAGATAAAGGAAACACAATGTAAGCAAACATCAATCGAGAGTATGAGAATGTTATATTGTGGTCCACATTTCACATCCCTCTCTCTGGTTGTATATGGCCTTCTTTACTGAACAATTGGAACTGGTTTGAAACATTTCGTTGTTGAAGAGAGCCATGTCCATCAGAATTGATCGTCATATAGTATTGTTGTTGCCATATATAATGATCTTCTGGTTCTGCTCATTTCACTCAGCATCAGTTCATGTAAGTCTCTCCAGGCCTCTCTGAAATCGTCCTGCTGGTCTTTTCTTACAGAACAATAATATTCCATAATATTCATATGCCATAATTTATTCAGCCATTCTCCAATTGAAGGGCAACTCTTCAGTTTCCAGTTTATAGGCACTACAAAAAGGGCTGCCACAAACATTCTTGCACATGTGGGGCCTTTTCCTTCCTTTATGATTTCTTTGGGATATAAGCCCAATAGAAATGCTGCTGGGTCAAAGGGTATGCACAGTTTGATAACTTTTTGAGCATAGCTCCAAATTGCTCTCCAGATGGCTGGATCCATTCACAGCT
>JAJPUD010012399.1:1032-16932 GCA_023553655.1 Myrmecobius fasciatus | reverse complement strand
TCTGATTTTCTTTTTTTTTTTTTTTTTTTTTTTTTGTAGATAGGATTTTTCTTGCCAACTTGTCAACTATTATGACATTATTAACATGTAGTGGACTTCCTGCCATCTAGGGGAGGTGAGGGACTGGGAGGTAAAATTTGTAATGGACAGCTTTGTAAAGATCAATGCTGGGGAACTACCTCTACATATGTTATACAAATAAAAAGCTTTAATAAAAAATAGTATAAAATATTTGGGAATCCATCTGCCCAGGGAAAGTCAGGAACTATATGAACTAAAGTACAAAACACTTTACACACAAATAAAGTGAGACCTAATCAGTTGGAAAAATATCAAGTGCTCATGGGTGAGCCCAGCGAATATAATAAAAATGACAATGCTATCCAAACTATTTTACTTATTTAGTGCCATGCCAATCAAATTCCCAAGAAATTATTTTAGAGAACTAGAAAAAATAGTAGCAAAGTTCATCTGGAATAACAAAAGGTCAAGAATTTCAATGGAATGAATGAAAAAAAAATGCTTGTTGTACCAGATCTAAAACCAAAGCAGTGGTCATCAAAAGCATTTGGTAATGGCTAAGAAATAGAGTATTTGATGAGTGGAATAGGATAGGATCACAGGACAAACTAGGCAATAACTATGGTAATCTAGTGTTTGATAAACCCAAAGACCACAGATTTTGTGATAAGTACTCACTATTTGACAAAAACTGCTGGGAAAATTGGAAACGAATATGGAAGAAATTAGGGTTTGACCCACACCTAACACCACATACCAAGATAAGATCTAAATGGGTTCATGATTTAAACATAAGGAGTGATATAATAAGCAATTAGATGAACATAGGATAGTTTGCCTCTCAGACCTTTGGAGAAGGAAGGAATTTGTGTCCAAAGAAGAACTGGAACTCTTAATTTAACATCAGATAGATAATTTTGATTATATTAAGTTAAAAATTTTTGTACAAACAAAATAAATGTAGACAAGATTAGGAGGGAAGCAATTAATTGGGAAATCATGTTTACATTTAAGGGTTTTGATAAAGGCCTCATTTCCAAAATATACAGAAAATTGACTTATATTTATAAGAATTCAAGCCAATCTCCAACTGATAAATTTTCAAACGTTATGAACAGACAATTTTCAGATGATGAAATTAAAACTATTTCTAGTCATATTAAAACGTGCTCCACATCACTATTGATCAGAGAAATGCAAATTAAAACAACTCTAAGATACCACTACACACCTGTCAGATTGTCTAAGATGACAGAAAAAGATAATTATGAATGTTGGTTGGGATGTGGGAAACCTGGGACATTGTTGGTGGAACTGTGAATGGATCCAGCCATTCTGGAGAGCAATTTGGAACTATGCTCAAAAAGAAATCAAACTGTGCATACCTTTTGACCCAGCAGTGTTTCTATTGGGCCTATATGCCAAGGACGTCTTAAAGGAAGGAAAGGGACCCACATGTGCAAAAATTTTTGTGGTAGCCCTTTTTGTAGTGGCTAGAAACTGGAAAATGAATGGATGCCCATCAGTTGGAAAATGGATGGATAGATTTTGAAATATTAATGTCATGGAATATTATTGTTATGTACGAAACGACCAACAGGATGATTTCAGAGAGGCCTGGGGAGACTTGCATGAATTGATGCTGAGTGAAATGAGCAGAACCAATAGATCATTATACATGGCAACAACAAGACTATATGACGATTAATTCTGATGGACCTGGTTCTCTTCAACAATGAGATGTTTCAAACCAGTTCCAATTGTTCAATGATGAAGAACACCATTTACACCTAGAGAGAAGCCTGTGGGATTTTAGGGTGGACCACAACATAGCATTTTCATTCTCTCTATTGATATTTGCTTGCATTTTGTTTTCCTTCTCAAGTTTTTTTTTTCTTGTAGATCCAATTTTTCTTGTACAGCAAGATAACTGTATAAATATGTATACACATATTCAATTCATCAAGTATTTTAACATAATTAACATGTATTAGATTTTTTGCCATCTACAGGAGGGGGTCGGGAAGGAGGGGAAAATTTCTAATAGAAAGCTTTGCAAGGGTCAATGATGAAAAATAATCCATGCATATATTTTTTCAAATAAAAAAGCTTTAATAAAAAATAAAATTAAAATTAAAAAAAAGAAAGAAAAATGTGTTGTACACTGGGAACTGGGTTTGTCTAGACGCAGCTATGTGAAATACTATGGTGCTCAAGGAGATACTGTATTATCAAGACAATAGAATGTCTGAGAGCCATACTTGATCATATAGGATTTGATAATAGGTGTCGATTGGCAACTTTTTGTTTCCTACCCAATTCCAGGTCACAAATCTATGAAAGGGAAAGTGTGTCCAAGGGTGTCATAATATGGTAGGGAACAATCATAGACCCTAAAATGAAAGAACCAAATTCAGAGACAAGGAGAAACAGTGTGACTTTAACTCCTTGAGCAGAACAGATTCTCAGATCCAATTTGTAGCCCAATCTGAAATCTGCAAAAGAATAACCATGATAATAATCCCTGATCAAAAAAGGAAATCTGCTATGCCTTAAAATCAGTGGAATTATTCTGACTGTCACAAAGAAGTGCTCTATAAGTCTGGACCAATCTTCTTATTTTAAGGATGAAGACAATGAGGTTCAGGTAAATTAAGTTGATCACATAGATAGTAGAATCAAAATCAGGCTCCTTTGTTAAGATTCCATTCATTTCTTCAGCTTTTTTTCTGACATTGAACAACTATCTTTAAATATATTTGGATAAATAAAATATTATTGGAAATAAATAAATTCAGGTCTTTCTCATTCCAGGCTAATAATTTTATCTATTGTGCCACTTAAATACTTTTTGTAAAGAACATATTTTTGAAGTCTAATTTGCAATCCATTCTCATATTTTTTCAGTTTCTTTTAATGTGAATCCCATTTTATCTTCACAAATGTGACTAATTTTGTATTTTTTACCTCTTTTTTCCCACTTTCTCTATGAAACAGAAAATTTAAAAAAAATCAACACATGATTTCAAAGTCGAAGTTCAAAAATGCATTCAAAATTACATTCAAATTCTTTTGTTTTTTTTCTTATCCAGATTCTAATCTTTAATTCTTATTCATTTCATTCCACCTTCCCCCCTTTTTTATTCTTTTTATGAATCCCTCTATTTTGAAGATCATTTTGAGAGCATAGAATCAAGTGGGCAATGTAGCAACAGCAATACATATGCATTCTTGCAACATTCCCATTCAAAAAACTTTAAAAATACCTCAATTTAAATTTTGGAGTTACAGAACCAATAAAAATTGAGGGTGAAATTATATTTTCCAGTCCAAGACAATTTAGGAAGTTAGAAGCTCTGTAACATGAGTAGGGCTCAGTTCAAAGTTCACAAGGTCTGGGCAGCTAGATGATGCAGTGGATAGAGCACCAGCCCTGAAGTCAGGGATCCTTGAGTTGAAATCTGGCCTCAGACACTTAATACGTTCTAGCTGTGTGACCTTAGGCAAGTCATTTAATACCAATTGCCTCAACAACAACAAAAAAAGCAAAAAAATAAAATAAAATAAAATATATGTTCAAAGTTCACAAGGTTATAACAACAGTGGAATTGCAGTGAAAACAGCAATAAAAGCTTCTGAATCTCTCAGGCTAGTGACTATGAGGTGGGGAGAAGAGAACGGAGACAGGGTAGACAACTGGTAAAAAAAGAAATTACAAAGCACTCTGAGCTGACGCTAGTGTAAGACTGGGCACTGTGGAAACTAAATTGACCATGCAAAGTTCTGCATCACAGTACCAGAACAGAAAAATGTAGTAGAGATTAGGAAAATAGTAATCATATCTCTCACTAATTCATACCATTTTAGAAGCACTGAAAACTTCACTTCCAAAAACCTCAGAATGAGTTCTAAAAACAGCAAAATATAAAAGTCTGAATCTTAGTGTCTTCCCAACCCCATGCAAGGTCTAATTTTAATGTAAAGTTCAAAGTCAAGAAATAGAGCAAACAGGAAAAATAGAATTCAGCCACAGAAAGCTATATTGCTTTGTCAGGGAATGTTAAGATACAAACTCAGGGGAAAACAAAAAAATGAAAATACCTATAAGCCAAGCCTCAAAAAAGAATGCAAATTGACAAAGCACAACAAGAATTCCTGGAATAATAAGCAAAGAAATGTGAGTGGCAGAGAAAAAATTGGAAAAATAAATGAGAATGCTTAAAACAAATTTTGAAAAGAGAATAAATAGTTTACTGAAAATGGAAAAAGGGAAATCTCAGTAAAGATATTAAAAACAGATTAAAAAGCAAAATTAACTAAATGGTAAAAATTGCACAAAAAATTTTGAAGAAAAAAAACTTAAAAAGCAGGATTCACCAAGTCAAAGGAGTTGCAAAAACTCCCTGAAAAAAAATAATTCCTTAAAAATTAGAATCTAAAATGTTGGAGGAGATGTGGAAAAACTGGGACACTAATACGTTGCTATTGGAGTTGTGAATTGGTACAACTATTTTGGAGAGAAATTGGAACTATGCCCAAAGGACTATCAAACCTCTTTGATTTAGCAATGTTTCTATTGGGTCTGTATCGCAAAGAGATCATAAAAAGGAAGAAAAGAACCCCCCATGTGCAAAAAAATATTTGTAGCAGGCCTTTTTTGGAGTATTAAGGAACTGGAAATTGACTGGATGCCCAAAAGTTGAGAAATGGATAAATAAGTTGTGGTATATGAACGCTATGGAATGTTATTATTATTATTATTATTATATAAGAAATGGTGAGTAGGCTGACTTCAGAAAAGCTTGGAAAGAGTTATATGAACTGATGCTAACTGAAGTAAGTAGCACCAAGAAAACGTTGAACATATCAACAAAACAATTATATGATGATTAACTATGATAGATTTGCCTCTTTTCAACAATGAGGTGTTTTAGAACAATTTCAAAAGCTTTGGGATGAAAATAATCATCCCCATCTACAGAGAGAACTATGGAGACTAAATGTAAATCAAAGCATTGTATTTTCACTTTTTGGTTATTTGTTCACTTTTTCCCTTTTTATCTGATTTTTCTTGATATTCTTTTCAGCACAATGAATATGTTTAAAAGAATTGCCCACGATTAACCTATATTGGACAGCTGTCTGTCTAGGGCTGGGGGAAGGGAGAAAATAAATTTGGATACAAGGTTTTGAAAAGGTCAATGTTGAAAACTATCTTTGAATGAATTTGGAAAAATAAAAAAGCTATTATAAAAATAAAGATTAAAATCAATCTAGAGTAAGCTAATGACTTTATGAGATATCAAGAAATTATAAAGAAATATCAAAAGGATGAAAAATAAAATAATATCTAAAATATCTAATTTGTAAAACCATTTACCTGGACAAAATATCAATAAGATATAATTTAAGAGTTATTGGAATACTTGAAAATCACAATTTAAAAGTAGCCTAGACATCATATTTTAGAAAATTACAAGGGAAAACTGCCCCAATATTTTAAAGAGGGTAGACTAGACATTAAAACAACCCACTGATCATCCCATAAGAGAAATCCCAAAATGCAAGGGATAAAACAGCCAAATTTCAGAGCTCTCAGATCATGGAGAAAATATTGCAAGCAGCCAGAAATAAACCATTCAAACACTATTGAGCCATGGTCAGGATCACTTAATATTTAGTGGTTTCCATTTTTAAAAAGTAGAGGGCTTGGAATGATATTCCAGAAGGAAAAGAACCTAGGATTACAAGTAAGAAAAAGTCATCTAGCAAAACTTTAAATATTTCTTCAGAAGAAACAAAAATGAACATTCAATGAAATATTTTTTTTTAATATTTTTGATTAAATTACCAGAGCAGAATAGAAAATTTGATATTTTTTTTCAAAAAAAGATTTAAGAGAAGAAAACAAAGGTAAACATGAAAGATAAATCATAAGGGACTCATTGAAGTCAAACTGTTCCAATTTGGGAAGATGGTACCTGTACCTCTTAAGAACTTTATCATTAGTAATGCATTTAGAGGTCATCTATATATAGAGAGGGTATAGATGGGATTCAATTATGTTGGAATGATTCCCAAAATATGATGGTATGAGAAAGAGTAATATACTTGGAGTTGCAGAAAAAGAGAGGTAAAATAGAAAACATTATTTCATATAAAAGTTGCATGAAAGAAAGTTTTAATGTGGAGAGACAATATGTAGCCTTGTTATAGTTCCCTTCCGATCTTCTACAAATTAGTTGTTATACCATTGGTTCTAACTGATACTTCTTGACCTGCAAGGTTCCTCAGGAGACAAGTTAGATAATCTTTTACTGCCATTTTTTGAGGACATATCACACACACAAATACATATTAATGCATATATATGGATTGATAGATAGTGATAGACATAATATGAGAGGTAAATACAAATACAAAGCTAGTATTTATAATTAAATGTGAAAAAAATAATTTTCCATAAAAAAGAAGTGGGTAAGCAGATAACAGAATGGATTAAAAACCGGAATCAAACAACATGGTGTTTAGAAAAGACATTCTTGAAACAAAAAAGACCCACAGAGTTAAAATAAGGATCTGTAGTAGAATCTGTTCAGCTAGAGTAGGAAAAGGGAGGGATAGCAATCATAATCTCAGACAAAGGAAAGGCAATAGTATTCCTAATTAAAGGAGATAATCAGGAAAACTCTATTTTGCTAAAATGTGCCATGGATTATGAAATAATATAAAAAAAGTTTATCTAATAAAGGCCTCATTTCTTCAATATAAAGGAAAATAAGTCAAATGTATAAATATAACAGCAATTCCTCAACTGCAATTCCCCACATATGAAGAGCCAGTTTGTGAAAGAAATAAAAGCTATTTATAATCATATGAAAAATGCTATAAATTACTTTTTATCAGATAAATACAAATTAAGGAAATTCTAGGCTACCATATCATGCATATCAGATTGGTTAAAATGACAAATAAAGGAAAATGGTAAATACAAGAAGAGATGAAGGGAAAATTTTTTCTATAGAATGGTTGGATCAATTCACAACTTAATGAAGAGTGTATTAGTGTCCTGTTTTTTTCCTACATCTTCATACCACTGCTAAATGGGGGGAAAGGAAAAGGACTTGAACACACTATTTATAGATGCTCTTTTTTGATGACAAGAATGGGAAATTGAGTAGATGCCAATCAACTGGGCAATACCACAACAAGCTGTAGAATATGATTATGAAAGAATACTATGCTATAAGAAATAAAAAAGGTGATAGTGTGAGATTGGAACCAGAAAATTGTTACATGTAGTAACAGAAATATTATAATGATAATAAATAGTGAAAGGCATAGCTACTCAATCAACCAAATAATTCCAAAGGATAAAAATGCTAGCCACCTTCTAAAAGAGAACTGGCAAACTCTCAATGCATTTTTAAGCATTTCAAAATCTTTTAAAATTAAATACATTACATGTAAAAATATTTTACCATTTTTTTTTACAATTTTGGATTTAAAATTCTCTCTCTCCCTTTTTCCCATCACTCTTTTTCTTGATAAGGGAAGGGATTTGATGCTGATATACATATTCAGCCATGCAAAACATATTTTCAGACTGCCATTTTGTAAAAAACAAAAACAAAAACAAAACAGAAAAAAGGCAAGAAAATAAAAGAAAAAATTTGAAGTATTTTTCAATCTGCAGTCAAATTCATAAGTTCTCTCTCTGGAAGCTGATGTCACATCATGAATCATTGTCTTCATCAGAGTGGCAAAGTTCTTCACAATTGATCATTCTTGCAATATTGCTGTTACTGTATATAATGATTTCTCATTCTACTCATTTCATTTTGCATCACTTCAGAGAAGTCTTCCCAGGTGTTTGTGGGGTTTTTTTGAAGCCGTCTTCTTTGTCCTTTTTTATAGCATGGTACTTTTCTATCACAATCATATACCACAGTTTGTTGATGGGCATCTCCTCAATTTCCTATTCTTTACCATCACAAAAAGACTTGCTGTAAATATTTTTTTATAAAAGGATCCTTACTTCCCCCCTCCCTTAATCTCTTTTGAATATAGATATAGTTGTGTTATTTCTCATCAAGGTTTATGATCAGTTGTCTAATCCTTTCCAAACTGATTTCCATAATGTTTGGACCAGACAATAACTCTGCAAGACATACATTTTCCTTGTATGTCATGTTAGCAAATTTTATATGCGTGAGGTGGTACCTGAGAGTTGTTTTAATTTTCATTTTTTAAATAAATGTTGGTTTAGAGCATACTTTTTGACTATCAATAATAGCTTTTCTGCTTCTTCAGAAAATTTCCTATTCATTTATTTTCACCATAAATTGGAATTTAAAATAAAAAAAATTAAAACCTATTTGGCTGTTTTTGAGAAATGAAGCCTTCACCAAAAAAATGCTGTAAATATTTTTCCTGTTTCCAGCTTTCCTACTAATTTGGGATGCTTAGTTTTATTTGTGCAAAAGGCTTTTTTAAAAATTCTATTTAATCAAAATTACCAATTATACTTCTGCTGATCCATTCTAGCTCTTGTTCAATTACACACATTTTCTCTTACAGATCTGACAGGGACTTTTTTCCATATTGTACTAATTTTTTTATTATATATTTTTTATGTCAAAAACATGTACACATTTTGATCTTACTTTGGTATGCAGTGGAAAATGTTTATCTATGTCTAGCTTCTTCCAAGTAGTTTTCAAGTTTTCCCAGTACTTTTTGCCAAATTGGGGATACTTATCCCCAAAAGTTTGGCTCTTTGGGTTTATTGAACACCATTTACTATTATAAATTGCCTACATAATTTGTGCCACAGAGCCACTATTTTATTTCTTAGCAGTACCAGATTGTTTTGACAATTACTGCTTTCCAATACAATTTGAAATCTTATACTACTAGGAAAACTTCCTTCATATTTTTTTTCACTGATACCTTGATATTATTCATTATTGTTCTCCTATTCTTTCAAATGATTTTTGTTATTGTTTGCTAGCTCTTTAAATATTTTTGGTAGTTTGGCTGCTATGGCACCAAATAAATTAACTTAAGGAGAATGTTATTTTTATTATATTGACAGCATATACATGGGTAGTTAATATTTCTCCAATTGTTTAATTCTATCTTTATTTGTGTGAAAAGTTTGTGTAATTGTGTTGAGCTCATCTTTGCAGGTAGACTCCTAAGTATTTTATATTGTCTAGAGTTATTTTAAATTTGATTTTTTCTTTCTGCTTCCTCCTGCTAAGATTTGTTGAATATATATGAAAGTGCTGATGATTCCCTGGGTTTATATTATATTGTTCATCTTGCTAAAATTGTTAATTGTTTTAACTATTTTAGTTAATTTTGTAATGTTTTCTAAGCATACATCATATTATTGGCAAAAAGTAATAGCTTTGCTTCTTAATTTCCTTCTTTTATTTGTTCTTTTACTATTGCTGTGACTTGAAATTCTAATATGATATTGAATAATAGTGCTCATAATGGATGTCTTTGCTTCATTCTTGTTATTGAGAAGGCTTCATATTTATTCCTGTAAGAAATAGTGCTTGATTTTTAAATAGATACTACTTTTCATTTAAAGAAAGGCTCCATTAATTTAAATGCTTTCTAGTTTTTTTTATATAAGGAATAAATATTATATTCAGCTCAAAGGCTTTTTATGCATCTATTAATTAATTCTGATCTATTAAGTAAATTGGGAGCACATAAGGAATATGGACCTGTGACTGGTGGAAGAACACACAAGATTTTTGTGGTACCATTCTTATCAGATTCTGATGAAGAGATCATCAGCCTAATACTATCTTTTCTCTTCAGAGTTCAAGCATTAACATAGCAATATCATGACAAAGTTATCTGTGCCAGCAACAGTTGTTTTTTTTTTTTTAATTAGGATAATTTTCTCTGGTTTTACAGAATAGGTCTAGCACTTATCTATTGCATATACCAAGCAACCACTGTTGTGACTTAGCTAGTTTCTCCCAATTTGCCACAAAATCTCCTGACATGGCCTTAATTAATTTATGAAGCAGTTTGTGGAAAGTTATTCTTAATTTCTATTTCCTATTCATTGTTATCTTACTCTGGTTACATCTATACCTACTTACTAAGAAAATTTATTGAGGGGAACATAACAATATGCAATTTCAATATTCTGGGTATGTATGTGCAAAGTTGGCCCATTTTAGCCTTCTCTGGATCATTCATTTTAGGTCACTTAGAAAACCTTCTGGACATCTCAGTTCTATATACTATATATTCCTGGCTCCCAAGGGGCATCCCATCTTAGTTCTAGAAGTTGACTTTCTAGGTTCACATTGATGATCAAAGCATTATGGGTTTCTGTTCAATCTTACTTTATTACTACAGTATATTTGTGATAGTTGGTCTACTATGTCACCTTTCATGCAGCAATCTTAGCTAGAAGCCTCTTTTATTTATATTTTTTTGCCTTCCCACAGTATAATGGATGCCACACTAATATGGGATACAATAGCAGCATAGATATAGAACAAGAGGAAACTTTTAAGGTCATCTCATCCAACCCACTCCTTTTACAAATGAGGAACCAAGGTTCAGAGATAGCTATCTAAAATTTATATTAATTTCTAATTATGTGCCAGGCACTGTGCTTAGTATGAGAATTACAAAAATAAGAAAAGCAGACTGTTCTTATTCTTATTGAGATTACATTCTAATGGAGAGAGACAAAAGATAAAAAGGAAAGAGATTCACCGTAAGGGAGGGGAGAGAAGTATCCAATTTGTGTAGAGGCCAGACAGCTAGTTTTGAATTGAAGCCCATGTAAAGAGTAATCAAGAAATGAGGAGTGAGAAGTATTTCTGGATCTTCTCATATTAGGGTTGATTTTGCTCCAGGCTTAGTCAGAGATTATCAGTGACTTCCCCCAAAGTCAGAGGCGTAATAAATAGAAGGACTAGAGTTAGAACAGAAAAAAAAAAAAAAAAAAAAAAAAAAAAACAACCCAGAAATGAAGTGGCTCTTGCCCTGACAAAATTACTATCCATTTTAAGCTTTTGAACCATGCACAGATAATACTCTCAAGAAGGACAGCATTCATAAAGTGCACAAATCATTCAAGAACTCACAAGAAAAGTTTTGTACCAGAAAATTTATATTTAGCAAAATTCTATTTCTATAGGTAAATGCTTGTTTTATATATGAATTTCACTAGACATTTTAAATAATGGAGCTAAAATGAGTACAGTGAGATGATCCTTGTTGATGCTGACCAGAGATAATCTTTAGAAACTTTCTTTAATTAAAACTTTTGTGCCTTTGCTTTGCCTCTCTTCTGCCCTCCATTAACCAAAATGTATACAGAACAGGTACCACAATGATGCATTCAGACAATCATCAACTTTGTTCTTTTCTCCTGATAAGTAACTTGGTAGAGATTTTGCAAGCTTCATCTAGTTCATTTCTGAAAAATGTGGAACAGAAAACATCTAATACTACCTTCTAAAAAAGAACTAATTGATGGATTATGAACACAGAGCTAAGAAGATAAATTTTCTCAGACTAAGCATAGAAGGCATAAGAAAAATTTTTAACATGAAAATAAACTTGGATTTAGAGTTTCTGAACTATCAGAAAACTTTCCAAAGAGTACTATGTCATTAATACTATTATTTTTGTTCCTTCAGAGACACACTGATGCAAAATATTCATTAATGCAAATTAAATGTGGACAGTCAAGTCACTGGCAGATATCCCAGCTAAGGGAAGCTTGGTTTTACTTTTTCTCATAATTATTCTATTTGGTCAGGTCTAGGATGAATATGGGGTTGGTGAAGAGATAGAATTGGGGTTAAACAAATTCAGACATTGGGGTACCCATGGAAGGTAAAATGAATAAAATACTGCATCAGTCCTTTTTTTTGTCCAATCCTAGTCCTTACTTTGTTTAATAAATTACTTTGGGGCTAGACTAAGTTAAATGGTACTTGTACAAAATAGAAAGGTGCAGTATGAGCTTCCACATAATAATGATGATCATGATGATGATAGTAATAATGACTATTTACATTAATGTAATTAGTTTACCATGATAAATAACTACCATTTATCAGTTGTTTTTCTTACAACTCAGTGATAGAAGCTTATTATTACTATTCTAATTTTAAGTTCTCAAATATAGTTCCCTGAGCTCATTAGTATAGATACTCTGTGCAGTAGATTAGCTTGTAATTGTTCAACATGTTGTCTTTGCAATTTTGGAAGGGGATATTCTCATAAATACTTTTCAGTGGAGATTCAGAAACAAAGAAGGAATTTCTCATGTTCTTTTAATGTTTTAAATACCTATATACCATTGAGGCCATTTTTCTTTAACTACGCTATATGACTAGTCTCCCTCCCATTTTCATCATACATGCCCCTGAGTTCAGTTCTTTGTTTTTCTGATAATGTCATTTACCTATAACTTGAATTCAAACTTAAATTTTGTTTCAAGTTCAGTGCTCATTTTTCTATATAGGATACTATTTCTTCTTCCAAGTATGGAGGATTGAAAGTTGTTTTTCTGAATGTATAAGTTTTATTTAATATCATTCCCCAATTACATATAAAACAATTTTTAACATTTGTTTGTAAAACTTTGATTTCCAGACTCTCTCCCTTTCTCCTTATCCACTCCCACCTGCAACCCCATTGAGAAAACACATGTGAAGTTATACTAAAAATTATTGTTTTAAATATTCTTAACATGCTTTTCTTTTGAACATTAAGTGTTCATATGCTAATGTATTTTCTCCTCTATAACATGATAAAATATTAATGTAGCATAATCAAATTTTCTAGTTTGTTAAACAAACATAAGAAGGAAGGTACAATTCTACCACAATTACAAAATTATTCTATATATGTACCCCCTGCCTTCTAAATTGAAAATCTACCCTTTTCTATAAATATGTTAGAATTTTTAGTTTTGTCTTATAAACTACAGACTGCCTGTACTATAAAATAATTCAAAGGACTTTTGCAACAGTCATTATCCATGTGAAATCTAATCACACCAATAGATCAAAATTAATAGTAATTTTAACAGAATGACAATCTTTGAACTCATACATTTCACATAATGGGATAGATAATTTTGCAACTAAGATTTGGTCCCTGCCTGTGATTAAAGGAAATTTTCAGGTGCTATATTAACTGGGAAATATATTCTATTGTTTCCTTCAGCAAAAGAAATATATAATTACAAGGGAAAACACATTAAAAATAGAGACTAAAAGTACAAGTTCTAAATAGCACCATTTCTTGAAAATGAGACTTCACAGTCTTGTTTTTTCTCTCTCAAATAGTCCTTTAATAAGATGTTTTGTTCATGGAAGGTAATTGCTAAAGACATGGCAATCTATTTAAGCTATAAAAAAATTAAAAACAAAATTAAAAACTACAAAGGGGATCTCATGTATAAGGCTACTATTGTGCATGCTGGGTTGATTACTTGCTGCAATGCTTTTTGAAACCAAATCCCCAGAGTTCAGAGTAATGTGAATCACATTTTACTATAGAACAATGTAACAATTAGAGGTGCATCCTATATCAAAGATTTAGTACCAGATAGCCAAAAATAAACTTGATTAATTAAGCAATACATTTTATCCTACCTGAAGCTGGGGTGAATAATGTAGATGATTATATAATCAGGGCCAATGAAGGAGTAATCCTTACCTTGGAGTAGAAGAGTTGAAACCCAAATGGGAAATTAATAAATATAAGCTAAAGTGTCACGTGGTATTGGGATCAGAGAATCAGAAAATATATAAATTAATGGGCCTGAGTTGATCTCCACAAATGAACTGCTAGAACACCTTTTCATGCCAAAATGATGCCAAATTTCATGCTAAATCATCTTTGCGTCTTGCAACCATATTCTAGGCCACCAGGTTTTGGAGGGGGTTTCATTGTATTTGATAGTCAAGGTCATCCTGAACAATTGCTACCCAAATTAAGTGGAGCATTATTGAATGTCAAATCTGTGGCAGCAAAGACTAGTCAAACACAGAATAGATGCAGAGTCAAGAGGATAATCCCAGCTGGTAGGCCATATGACACATTTTCTGAATTAGCATAAAGTGACTTGCAGTTCTTGCCAGCAATTTTAGAAAGATCTGCTGCTTTATTGTGGGATGATTGCTATATCTGATCTTCTGTGGTTCTTTGCTCCACTATGCTGAAAGACTCCAGAAGAAAGCAATGGTGATCAGTCCCTATTTGTATATCATTTTGTTATACTCAAGATGAAATATTACAAACCAAATCACATTCAGAGTAACCTTTATACATGACATGAGTAGAAAATTAATTGCTTAACTGAAACCAATAGCCTTATCTTAGCCATGAAAACAGTGACTACTTGGAACAGTACATATTGTTTTCTTCATTCTTCTTATTTTGCTCTATATCAGATGATAAAGAACTGCTTATAGTTCCTTGCATTCATCCCATTTATCATTTCATACTCAACAATAATATTCCATTACTATCATATATTAAATTTCAGTTGCCATTGCCCAAATGATAGACAACTGAATTGTTTCCAGTTATTGGTTACACAAAAATGGGGCTATTAATATTTTAGTTCATACTAGATTTTTGTTTTTGTTTGACTTGTGTGTGTGTGTGTGTGTCTGTGTGTGTGTGTGTAGAGTAGATGACCCTAAATCCTTATGTTTTAGATAGGTAGAATAGACCTTATATAGATATGCATATCTATATATAGATACACATACATCCATATAAATAGATATGCAGAGATATCTATTTTCAGCTATATCTCCACCACTAAAGACCAATCTAATATTAACAATATGTTTCATTTATGTTTCCTTAGGATAATATCTACTGGGTCTGTCTTATTTAATTAACACAGCAGAATCTTTAGGGAATCTAAAAGTTAATTCTAAGCACTTCTGCAAATAGAAATAGTGGATCCTCTAAAACAGTCAATGCATTCTTTCAAAACCACCCACTGTCCTCATTAAAGTAACAACTCCTTATTTTTTAAAAGGAGCTTCAGAGTGATGTAAAAACTATTTTAATTATGGCATCTAATTATAAACAATAAATTACTTCAACAAATTTTTAGTGTTTTAACTATAATAAAAAAGCATAATTAACAAGCAACAATATTCCTTAGTCTAATAGAGCTAGTCTTACCTGTTCTTATACTACTTACTAAAAGCGTTCCATGTTGTTAATCTTCCTATTCATTTATAGAGATTGTTTATCAAAAGTCATATGGTACCAAAAGTACTTTGTAAGTGATGGGAGGCCATTATATTTTAATATGTAATGCTGGTATTTAAGTTTGCTTGTCCATTAACATCACTTAACAAATAGTGATTTGGGATACTAAGACAAGGTTATAGAATCCATCTATTAAATCATGATAAAGGAAAAATAAAACATTTCCTGAAAGATTTTCCTTAAGCATACAGAGAAGACACTATTTGTAAACTTGTATTTTCCTTTCAAGTGCATAAAATTTTGAAAAAGCATAAAAAGCCTTGCTGCATCTCTAGCTATGATATGGCAGCAGGATTCCACATTAACTCATTTGACTCATAAATTTATTTGTGTTTTTTTCTTATAGTATTTTATTTTTCTAAATACATGCAAAATACTTTTCAACATTTACCTCTGCAAAACCTTGTGTTCCAAATTTGTCCCTCTCTGCTTCATTCTCCTTCACTAAAAGCAAGAAATCTGATACAGTTTAAACATATACAATTCTTCTAAATATATTTTTATATTCAACATGCTGCACAATAAAAATCAGATCAATGGGGGGGAAACAGAAAAAAGAAAAAAAACTGTTCTTAC
>JAJPUD010012398.1:16063-49494 GCA_023553655.1 Myrmecobius fasciatus | reverse complement strand
TCTCTCCCTCTTTTATGATCTCTTTGGGATACAGACATAGTAAAGATTCTGCTGGATCAAAGAGTATGCACAGTTTGATAGCCTTTTAGGCATAATTCCATATTGTTTTCCAGAGTGGTTAGATCAGTTCACAACTCCAGCGACAATGTATTAGTGTCCCAGTTTTCCCACATCCCCTTCAACATTCGTCATTATCTTTTCCTGTCATCTTAGCCAATCTGACAGGTATGTAGTGGTACCTTGGAACTGCCTTAATTTGCATTTCTCTGATCAAGAGTGATTTAGAGCATTTTTTCATATGACTAGAAATGATTTTAATTCCTTCATCTGAAAATTGTCTTTTGACATTTTATCAATTGGAGGATGGCTTGTATTCTTATAAATTTAAGTTAATTCACTATATATTTTTAAAATGAGGCTTTTATCAGAATCCTTGGATATAAACCTTTTTTCCCAGTTTACTGTTTTCCTTCTAATCTTGTCTGCATTGGTTTTGTCTGTACAAAACCTTTTTAACTTAATATAATCAAAATTAGTATGGGACAGTTTTAATAAAACCCAAGGAGTAGTTATAAAGTCAAGAGCTCCTAATCTTGTTCAGTCCCCATCATTTTGAAAATGAGGAAACTGGAGAGTTGTCCATGGTTACACCTGTCAGCTTATGACCATTAAACCAGAAGTAACTTTCCCCCCACCCTCATCATCCCTGAAGAGAGCCAGAGTCTAATGTCCTTCCTGGCTTCTTGGAAAAGGTTGCCCCTTCGCCACCACCCCCACCCTGCCCCAGTCAAAAAAAAAAATACTCTGCTCAAACTTCAAGGCATCCCAGCTGTCCCCCCTCACCCAAGCAAGTGTGGAGCCATCTGGAAGTTTTCCTTATTCCAAGCTTTGGATAAAGAGTGAGGGGAGCATTGTTTAACCAGCTGCCCATTCTGGCAACACTCCCCCCTCTTGCAGCTGGTTTCCAGGCCACGGAGCCTTGCCACAGCTGCCTGCCCTCCTCCCGGGGCATCCCAGGGCCTGGCATCTGCTGGACCTGTGCGCAGACAAGCCCCCACAGAACTGGAAAGAATGTGCAACAAGCTTCTCAGGGAAAATCCAGCCCAACCCTATCCACCCATGCCCCACTCCAGGAAGTCCTTGGGGCAAGCAGCGGGCATTGTTCTGGGCAGAGCTAGAAGGAATGTGTAGCAAGCTTCTCAAGGAAAACCCAGCCCAACCCTACCCACCCATGCCCTACGCCAGGAGGTCCTTGGGGCGAACAGCGGGCAAGCTAGTGCTACCTGCCTTCAGGCAAAGGTGGGAAGGCAGGAGAAATTGCAGGGCGTGGGAAACCAGGTACAGATCCTGACCACATCACGCACCTCTGGCCAGCCCCATCTGCACCCTCAAACACACATACTGGCGCCCAGGGAAATGAGTCTGGGGCTCAAAGCATAGGAAAAGTATATTTGGAAAGAGCTTTAGAGGTCACCTCATCCAAATCTCTCATTTTGCAGGTGAGGAAAGGAAAGTCTGGAGAGAGAAAGGGGTTTGCCCACGAACATGTAGGTAGCAAGAGGCAGAGCTAGAACACTGAGTGGTCTCTGCCACCAAAACTGGAGCTGATTCTACTACGTCACCAAGGGCTGGGATTGCTCCAAGACTTAAGAGCCCAGAACTGCACGCTGGGCCCAGAAGTAAGCAGCAAAATTCTCTGGTGAGTTAGGTGCTTAATAAATGCTGGCCGGTCATCTCAGACACTGGAACACTTCAGCCCAAGTTCAGCCAGAGTTCAGCTTTGGAGGAGGACTCTGGCACTCTCACCTGAGAGGCAGCATCATTAAGTGGGTAGAGTTTGGGAACCAGAGCCAAGGCTCTAGGCTTAAATCTCAGCCTTGCAGATAACTGCCCTTGGAGGCTCAATCATCCAATCAATAAGCATTATTATGTGTCTACTATGTGCCGAGACAAAACACGACACCGATCCTGCCCTCAAAGAGTTTATATTCTTTTTTTTTTAATAAAGCTTTTTATTTTCAAAACATATACACAGATAATTTGACAACATTGACCCTTGCATAGCCTTGTGTTTCAGATTTTCCCCTCCTTCCCCTCACCCTCTCCCCTAGATGGCAAGCAATCCAAGGTCTATTATACATGTTAAAATATATGTGAAATTCAATATGTGTAAACATATTTATACAATTCTCTTGCTACACAAGAGAAATCAGATCAAAAAAAGAAAGTAAATGAGTAAGAAAACAAAATGCAAACAAACAACAACAAAAAGAGTGAGAATGTTATGTTGTGATCCACATTCAGTTCCCACAGTCAAGAGTTTATATTCTAATAGGCAGAAAATGACATGTATACATATAAATAGGGGAGGGATTCCTTTCACGAAGGGGGCAGACACGGAGTTTCTTGAGATTCCTTCCAGGTCTCAAATTCTACAATTCTATGAAATAAATACCTAATAGATAAACAGCAAATGCAAGATAATTTGGTATAGCTAAGGGAAGGAAGGATCAAGAAAAGCCTCAAGTAAGGGGATGATACCTGAGATGAGCTTTGAAGGAAGACAGAAGTCCAGAAGGAGACCCATTCAGGCACAGAAGGCAGCCAGTACCAAAGTCCAACAGCTGGATGCAGGTTATTATGTGTGAAGGACAGAAAGCAGTTCGGTTTGGCTGGATCATAGAGTTTAAGGAATGATGTCATGTGCAACCAATTGGGAAAGGTAAATAGGAGAAAGCTTTAAATGTCAAACAGGGTTGTATGTGATCCTAGAGGCAAGAGGGAGTCATTGAAGCTTCTTGAGCAAAGGAGCTAGATAAAGTCAGACCTATGTTTCAGTCATATCATTTTAGCAATCATGTGGAAGAAGAGATTAGAGAGGGAAGAAATTTCAGGGAAAGGAGATCAATTAGAAAGCTATTGAAGCAATACCAGTGAAAGGCACTAAGGGCTCTGTGAGTGGAAGAAGGGATGGAAGCAGGAGATGGTAGATAAGTAGATTTAACAAGCCTTGATAATCAATTAGATGTCTAAAGTCAAAGGGAAGGAGTCAAGAATAACTCCAGCTTTATGAACATGGATGATAAGGAGGATGGTACCCTCAACAGAATTGGGTTTGGGGGTAAGTGGGAGTAAAGATAATGAGTTCTGTATTGGACATCTATGAGACACACGGGAAATGTCCAGTAGGTAACTAATGAGGGATGAGGGCCAGGAGAGAGGCAAGGGCTGGATGTATAGATTAGGAGTGGTAAATGTAGAGATGGATCATTGAATTGATCTGAGAGGGAAGAGAGAGCAGAAGTCCCAGGAGAAATTGCATCCTCATTTGTAAGATGAAGAAGCTGGACCAGAATGCTGATCCTGGGATTGCCCGGGATATTGCAATACCTAGAGCTCTGTTCAAATCCTGACAAAGCCGAATTGTATCTTGGGAGAATAGATTGCTGCACCTGTCATTCTGAATCCATGACATTTGCTGGGGGTTCTGGGAACTTTGCCATCCCACAGGGATCAGGTCCAGCCTTCACAATCTGGCTCCAACTTGCTTTGGTTCTAGCTTTGGTCTCACAGTATTTCTCATTCTCTACTCTGCCATGTCTTTATTCACGCTGTTCCTTCCCCCTGCTATTCCTGCATCTGTTGAAATCTTATCCTTCCTTCCACTTCCCTCCCACATTTGTTTATCTCTTTCTTCTCACAGACCCAATTAAATTGTAAAGTTCTTGAGAGAAAGGTCTATCAACGTGGTCAAGAAAAAACTCTGGACCTGGTATCAGAGGTCCTGGGTTCAAATATGGACTCTGTTAATTGCTATCCATGTGACTTAGAGCAAGTACTTTTACCTATCTGGGGCTCAGTGTTTTCTCAATAATATCGGAAAGTTGAACTAATTGATCTCTAAGAAAACTTTCTGTTCAAAAGCCACGATTTCTTAGAATGCAATGGATTAGGGATTAGATTTATACATTCCTTGTATATGTATCCTCAGCATCAACCCAGTGCCTGGTATACAGTAGGTGCTTAATAAATGTTTATAGCTGATCTTTAAAGTCCCTTCTTTCTCCAGAGCCATGATCCCTTAGAATGTGGGTTAGGGGTTGTTTCAATCTTTGCACAAGACTTCCCAACACCAACCCAATGCTTGGCACACAATAGGTGTTTAACAAATTGATTGATCTATCTAGTAGTAGGTGGCTCATAAATATTTGCTCATGATTGAAGCTTCTGTGGTAGACTTTACCTTTCTTAATCTATATATCCAGTCCTAGTCTCTCTCCTGGGCTCCAGACTCACATCCCTAGCTAATTATCTATTAGACATTTCTCATGTGTGTTTTACAGGTGTCCTGTTCTCCTCCTGAAGAGAGGATATTGTCAGGAAGCTAGGTCCCCCACTAAGCCATTACATATATGGATCCATCAGATGATTCTTATTGACCCAGGAACCATCCTTAATGGCGACTAAACAAAGTTTTAAGAGATGGGAACCTTCTTTCTACTATATTTGGCTGAATTATCATAGGGTTCCTAAGTACATAGACCCTGACTGGCTAAGGAGATGGCCTGCTCTTGGGAAGAGGCAGTTAGATGGAACACTGTTCTATCCAAAGAATTTGAAATCAGAAAGATTATCTTCTTGAGTTTACTTCTGACACTTACTAGCTGTGTGACTCTGGGCAAGTCACTTAATTCTGTTTGCCTCAGTTTCCTAATCTGTAAAATGAGCTAGGGAAGGAGATAGCAACTCAAGGGGTCTCAAAGAGTTAGACATGACTGAAAAAAAATCCAGACTAAACCCTTGGGAAGGGTCCAGGAATTAATTTAAAAGGAAATGAAACAAAGGTCCTTAACCAAGCTTAGGACAAATCAGCTGTCCCAAGCACAGATGGAGGGACACAGATGAAGAAAGAAGGAATGGAGAAATGGGAAAATAAATCATGAGCTCTTTTTCATCTCTTATTCTCAGTGTTTGAACTTTAATAGATTTTTTTTTTGGCTGAGGCAATTGGGGTTAAGTGACTTGTCCAGGGTCACACAGCTAGGAAGTGTTAAGTGTAAGAGACCAAATTTGAACTCAGGTCCTCCTGACTTCAGGGCTGTCTGTAATAGATTTTTGACAATCATTTAACAAACTCACATACTAGGTACTGGGCAAATAATAACAATAACTGATATTTCTATCTCTCCTCAAAATTTGCAAAGTGTTTTATGTACATTACCTCATTTGACCCTCAGAACAATCCTGTGAAGTTTCAGAGAGATTTATTATCAGCCCTATTTGCAGATAAAAAAACTGAGACCTAGAGAGGCCGACAGTGACTCATCATTATTATATAGCTAGTAAGCATTAGGATCTGGACTTGAATTCAGGTCTTCTTATCTCCATGTAATAATCTGTATAATATAATCTCTATATAATCTGATGCATAAAAATAGTATGAGCATGACTTTCTCCCCATTTTACAGATGAGAACACTGAGCCAAAAGGCTAAGCAATCTCCCACAGCCAAACAGCTCAGGAGCTGCAGAGGTGGTATCTGGACCAGGTTTTCCTGATTCCAAGCCAAGCACTTTGGCCACTTGAAGGTAAGGTTGAGAGACAAGATTCGAATCCAGCTCTCTCTGACTCCAAACAGTATGCTGGCTCCAAATTCATCATTCTGTCTGTCCGCCTTACTCTAGAGAAGAGATAACAATACAGGAATTATTGCTCCCATTCTACAGATGAGAATATCTTCCTAATCCATGTCTGGGCTTTTATCCACTGTCCTTCAAGGAGCTTAATGTCTGCCTGTATTTCTGGGGCTTAATGGGGCAGCTCACTCACACCTGCCCCCTGCCTGGGGCAGGACACAGCAGCAGGGACACCTACTAGATCTAGGCCCAAGGTTGGGGATGAGGGTGGGCAGAGCCTTCTATGCAGGCTTCCACCTGATCTCTGGCCAGCCAAGGGGAGGGGGCTGCAAAGGGGAAGGGGCTTTCCAGTTTTACTCAAATGGAATCCCCAAATGGAGGTGGGGGTGGAATGGGGCTTATTCCTGCCCTGCCCTCAGCTCCCCAGGTGTTGCCCCCCCAAACCAGAGGCTTAATGCAGTTTCAAACCCTCCCCACAAGCCCCCGAGGCACAGGTTGGGAGGTTGGAGCACAGAGTATGTTTGGGAGCGGGTCTCCTAGCAGCACACACACATGACCAGCCTCATGAGCCAGCAGGGACCTCTTCCAACAGAGCTTTGCATTTTCCCCGCCAGCGAGTGTGAGAAGTGATGAATTCCTTCCCTGCCTTCTCCCCGCCTCTGAACTCACTCAGCTGGCAGCAACCCATGGCCCTGGCCTGCTTGGCTTAGGGGGGGTTCAGAGGGAAAACTGAGGTTTGCCACCTGGGCGACCTGGAACCAGACACGGTCATCTCACTGAGCCTGGACTAAATGACCTTCTAAGGTCCCTAAATCTCAACCAGTGCCCTCCTTCTCCCAGAATTTACTTTGTTTCTCCAAGACAGAAAGAGAGTTCTTTGAGGGCCCAGAATATTTTGGGGGGGGTTGCCTAGCATAGTGCCTGGTACATAGAAAATACTTCATAAATGTTCGTTGAATGAAAAAAAAATTGTAACCTAATTAATGGGACACCTGTCTTCAGTCAGAGACCTCGATTCAAATTCTGCCTCAAATATTTACTTGTGACATCTCTGTAACTCAGTTTAATCAGCTGCAAAATATCATTCCACCACTCTGTGACTCAGTTTACCCATCTGCAAAATGAGAGGGATGGCCACTACCCTCTCTTTCAGAGTGTATAGTCTAAGAAGACCAGGGAGATATTACTAATGTCTGGCAAAAGTTCTCTGTTTGGGTTTTTTTTCCATGCTCTTTTATTTTCTGGGTGCAAAGTAAGGAATGTTGATACTTCCTAAATGTTTTATTCCTTTTTTCTGGAGGGTGGGAGGAGTGGGGAGAGAGAGCAGCTGGTCCACTGGGGACAACAAAACTTTGGCAACCAGGTGTTGGAGTCTTTAATCCCAGCACTCCGTCTGATTTACTAACCAACTGATTGATTTTGAGCATCTCCATGGAGACAGTAATGGGGGGAAGTCAATAAATATTTGTAGAGTGAATGAGCTTTCCATCTCCCCGGGATGTTTATGACATCTGTGAAATGGGAATAATCTCACTGGCGTGATCCCTCAGCAGGTTGTTGGGAGGAAGAAGCACTGGGAAAAATGGGAGCTGTGGTTATTATTACCTGGTTTTTATTAAAGTCTCTGTTTACTCACTACCTGGTCACAGCTCGAGCCCCGGAGACCTGATTTCAGTCCACTGTCAAGGCTGACAGTCATCTGGTAACTATAAACTCAATGCCTTTGTTTTTCCCTCCTCCAAAGAGTATGGGCTTGATTGGCCTGGCATCGCGAGTCCAAGTTTTTTTTGGCTTCTCTATGTACTTGTGAATTTTACTTTCCATGTTCTTCTCGGCTTCCTTGCCAAGGTTTAGAAGCTTCTTCTTTCTATGGTACATCTCCCATCTCCCCTCCTTCTGCTTGCTCTTCCCAGCCTGATACCACCAGACAGCACCATTGCCAGCTGCTCCATATAGGCAAACTTGCCAACTGGCTTCGGGGCAGCTGGGAGGACCATGTACTTCTGCTTGTCCTAAGGAGGGAGATGTTATCAGATACTCTAAGCTTTCCCAAGGCAGCCTGACCCTCTTGGTCCTGTAAAGAAGCATCCCTGGTACTGTGCTTCAGAAGATAGGACTCAGAAGCAATAGGACCAAAGATGTGCTGGAAAGAGCTCTGGCTCAGGAGAAAAGATTGTTCAATTTTTATTGTGAGGGTTCGCCCCTCCGAGAAATGGCAAATGCTACAAATCAAGATGATTGTTTTGCTGATTTCTAGACTTAAGAAAGTGAGGGAGAAAACGTTCATTCAGATTACATTTTTACAAGTATTGTGGATACATTCTCTTTTTCAGAGAGCTTGTTGTTAAGCATCCAGCAACACATTGTCAGATATGGCCTCACGAGGAGTTGTTTTCATGCCCTTTTGGATGTGCCAAGTGTGCCAACTTGTTTCTCTACAAGTTTCCCCCCAGAAACCTACCTGAACCGATGCAAAGTGAAGTGGACCTGGAGACCACTGAATACAGCAACAGCAACATTGTGCAATGATCAATTATGATTGACTTAGCTTTTCACAGCAATACAATAATCCTAGATAATTCAAAGAACACATGATGAAAAAGGTCAAAGAACACATGATGAAAAATGCTAGGTAACAGGTAGATATCTCCAGAGAAAGAACTGATAGAGTGTGAATACAGATTGAAAGATCCCATTTTTCACTTTTTAAACTTTTTTGTAGTTTTTCCTTTTGTTGTTTCTTTTTTTTTAACAAAATGACTAATATGGAAATGTTTTACATGATTACATATATATACATATATAAATACATATATAAAACCTATTGCCTACCATTTTAGGAAGAAGTGTAGGGGAAAGGGGAGAGAGAAAATATGGAACCCAAATTTTAAAAAAAGAATGTTAAAAATTGTCTTTACATGTAACTGGAAAAATAAAATACTATGTAAAAGAAAAAAAGAAAAGAGGTTTCTTGAGATGTTGATACTTTCATAGTAAAAATAAAACCAAAGTCCCCATCATCTCCTGATCCAGTTGTACTTGTATGGCCATGATCCCAGATGACCTTGGCCATCAATAACCTGGACCTGCCCATGTACAATAACAAGCACCAGAGCAAAGAACTTTGCTCTGGTCCGAATCATTCTCTATTTCCTTTCAATGTTGGATACTGTTGCCTATTAACCACTGTGTCCTTCTTCTGGACATCCCTTGGCTTCTGTGACACTGCTCTCCTCTGGGTCTCCTATCTGACCAATTCTTTTTAGTGACCACCAGCTGGTTGTTTTCTACCTCCTAAGTATGACTTTCCTTTATTGGACTTCTCTTACTGCTTATTGAACATCTCAAATTCAATATGTATGAAACACAACTCATTATGTTTCCTACCAAACCCTCCCCTGTTATGAACTTCTACTGTGGATAACACCATCCTTCCAGGCATCCATAACATCCAGTCTCCTCTTCACTCACATTCACCTCCCATAGCTTATTTCTTGCCAGTTACTTTTGACTCTGTCTTTACAACATCTCTCCTAGAAGTCTCTACATCCTTCTACCTCTATGTACCTCTTCTCCTCTGACAAGACTACCATCTTGGTACAGGACATCTTTCCTAGAGTTCCCATTCTCTCCACCCTGGTTCTCTGACAAGGTCATCGTCTTGGTACAAAACATCTCTCCTAGAATTTCCCTGGTTCTCTGACAAGGCTACCATCTTAGTACAGAACATTTCTCCTAGAGTTCCCCTTCTCTACATCCTGGTCCTCTGACAAGGTTACCATCTTGGTATAGGACATCTCTCCTAGAGTTCCCCTTCTCTACATCCTGGTCCTCTGACAAGGCTATCATCTTGGTACAAGACATCTCTCCTAGAGTTCCCATTCTCTCCACCCTGGTTCTCTGACAAGGTCATCATCTTGATACAGGGCTTTCACCATCTCATGACTAGTCTATTATAATAAATTTTTTTATTGTTTTCCCTTCCCCAGGTCTCTCCCTACTCCAGTCCATCCTCCATTTTGCTGACAAAATAACTTCCTAAAGTGCACATCTGACCATAACAATCTCTTTCCCTACATTCCCAATCAAATATAAAATCCTGACCCCTTCTTTCTTTCCAGTCTTCTTATACTTTATGCTTTCCCACTCCAAGTACTCCAAGATCCAGTGATACTGGCTTCCTGATGACTCCACATAGAAGATCTCCATCTCTTATCTCTGGATATTTTCTCTGTGTTTCCCCCATGCCTGCAATGTCCTCCTTCCTCACCTCTGCCTTTTGACTTCTCTGGACTCCTTCAAAACCTAGTTAACATCCAACCTATTAATTTTCTCAATTATATAGAGCTTGCTTTGGGGTAGCTAGGTGATGTAATGGATTAAAGTGTTGGGCTGGGAATCAGAAAGACTCATCTTCTTGAGTTCAAACCCAGCCTCAGACACTAGCTCTGTGACCTTGGACTAATCACTTTACCCTGTTTGTCCCAGTTTCCTCATCTGTAGAATGAGCTGGAGAAGGAAATACAAACCCCTTCAATATCTTTGCCAAAAACAAAACCCAAATGAGATCACAAAGATTCATATATGAGCAAAACAACAACCAAAAATGATTTGCTTTGTATATATTTATTTGTATGTTGTCTCCTCCATTAGACTATAAGCCTCTTGAGACTTTTTCCTCTTTTTTTGGTATCCCTAACACTTAGCATACTACCTCATATACAGTAGGCACTTAATAAATAAATAAAACATTGATTGATTGCAGAATTCAAAGCCAACAATGGAACTAAGGATTCTTCTGGATCTTGTTCCAGACTTAAAACAAAATAAATCAATTAGCTAATTAGTCCTTGTAACACCTAATTTTGTGTAGCATGTTAGCTCTCCCATTAGATTGTATCACTCTCCTCGAGTGCAGGTACTGTCTTTTCCCTCTTATTATATTCCCAGAGTTTAGCAGAGTGCCTGGTGCATAATAGGCTCTTAATAAATGTTTATTGATTACTCATTCACTGGTCACACAGCTAGTAAGTGTTTGAATCAGGACTTGAACTCAGTTCTTCCTGACCCCAGGCCTACTCTATCCACTGGGCAACCTAGTTGGCCATGGGCTCTTTATTAGACACTCAACAATTGGGGAAATCCTTACTGAATTTTGTAGAGGAGATATCTTCATCCATCACTAACTTCTGCACTAATGAAGTCACATCCTCCAGGGCTGGAAACTGTCTTCTTTTCCCAAGAGCATTATTTATCACGTATAGCTGTGGTCAAAGGGAGGGAAGAGGGAGAAGGAGAGAGGGAGGAAGGAAGGAAGGAAGGAAGGAAGGAAGGAAGGAAGGAAGGAAGGAAGGAAGGAAGGAAGGAAGGAAGGAAGGAAGGAAGGGAGGAAGGGAGGGAGGGGGGACAGAGGGTAAGAAGGAAGGAAGGGGGGAGGGAAAGAGGGAGGGAGAGAGAAAAGAAGGAGAAAGGGAATAAGGGAGGGAGAGAAGAAGGAGGGATGGAGGGAAGAAGGTGGAAAGGAAGGAAGGAAGGATAGGGAGAAGGAAAGAGGGAAAAAGAGAGGGAAGAAAAAGAGAGGGGGAAGAAAAAGAGAGAGAGAAAAAAATCCAGTTTCATGATTGGGTTACACAGGAGGGTGATTTAGGGGAAGAAAGCTGCCCTGCTGTTTTTGAGCTTTTCATTAAGGTCTATTTCCTGGGACAACCTCCCTAATTCCTTGAATTCAAAGTCAGTAATTCTAGATTTGGTGTATTCTGGCTCCAGATACAATTGTTCCCTTCCAGACTCTACTGGCCTTGATGGTGGAAAAAGTTTGTTATGTAAAAATACTTGCCATACACAGAAGAGAGCAGAAGGAAGATCAGAAAAAGGCTCATAAACAAGCTAGGCAGTTGTGCTTTTATCATGTTAAATTTCCTAGACACTTTAAAAGCCAACTTGTGCATAATAGAAGGGCACACCTGCATATATAAAACTCTTTTTCATTTCTTTGTGCTCTGAGATGCTGTTTGTCAAGTTCACAATAATGAATAATTTTCTTAATTGCAGAACTTTTCCATTTTTCTTCTGTTTGTTGTCCTCCCATTTTCATACTTAAATGTCCTTAAATGACTTTGCTTGGGTGGGTCTCTTGCCAAGATTTCTTTCTTTCCTGTTTTCATTCCTGTTTCCTTCCTTTCTTCTTTCCTTTCCTTTCTTTCTTCCTTTCTCTCTTCCTTCCCTCCCTCCCTCCTTCCTTCTTTCTTTCTTTTTCTCTCTTCTACTTTCTCCTCTATCTTCAATTCTTTATTTCCTTCTTTTTCTTCTCTCTCCTTTCTTCCTTTTTCTCCCTCTCCTTTTTCTCTCTCTCCCATTCCCTCTCTTCTTCTCCCTTTCTCTTTCTTTGTCTCTAGCTGTCTCTCTATCTCTGCTTTCCTTCCTTTTTCCTTTTTTTTTTCCTTTTAGACAAGTCTCCCTATTTCACCCAGACTGGAAATGCAATAAGCACTCAATGCTGATCCCAATTCTTAACCTGCTCCTTTGTTTCTGACCTGGAACAGTTTGCCCCTCCTTAGATAACCACCTAGTAGCCCTCCACTCCTGGGAGTTCTCCATATCTGTACTGAACTTGGTTCAGATACCCAACCCATTTTAACCCTACTCTAGCTCAAACCTCCAGACCTCAATTGAAGCACCAACCTAATTTTCCTTTAGTGGAAGGAATATGTCACCATGTTTTATCTTTAAAAGCTTTTACCCTCTACAACTTTTCTTCTTTATGAGATGATAATGTTCCATCATAGTCCTCCACAGTTTTGCAAATTAATTTGTGTTCTAACCCAATATGGTCGTTGGCCATTGACTCTCTCCACTTAACAAGTAAGCCAGATATTTTCCTTATATCAAATTTAAATTTACTTCATTGGCCCGACCATTAAAGAGAAAAGGTGATCATAAGGGAAAGAATACATAAAATTCTAGGGAGGTCGTCATGCATGAAGGGGCAGCAAAAAAGGAGACACAAGGACAAATACAGAAATTCTAGGTACTACCTGGATGTAGAGAGAGGTCTGAGCAGAACCATCAACATCAATGAGAAAGACAGACAGAAGCGAGGTGTTTATAGTCATGACCAGAAACAATAGCAGAGCCTCCAATCACACTGTGACCTAAAGAGATGGCCCCATATGGCATTCCTGGTAAAGCATCAAAAGGGAAGAAGAACTGGAACAAGCAGAGCCATATTCCCAGAGGAGCAACCTGGAGCTATATCTTCATTAGTAGCCTGAGTCATGTGGATTGCATAGGGTCCAGAGGTAAAGTGGGACTTGACAGAGAGGAAAAAAGGATTACTTTCTTTTTTTTAATATTAAAACTTTTTATTTGCAAAACATATGTGTGGGTAATTCTACAACATTAATCCTTAACAAAGCTTTCTGTTACAAATTTTCCCCCCTACTCCCCACCCCTCCTCTAGATGGCAGTCTAGAGGACTCCACTACATGTTAATTATGTTAGAATACTTGACAAATAGAATATATGTATACATATTTCCACACATCATTTTTGTGCAAGGAAAATCGTATCTACAAGAAAGAAAAATCAGAGAAAGGAAACACAATGCATGCAAACATCAATCCAGAGCATGAAAATGTTATGTTGTGGTCCACATTTCACACCCCTCTCTCTGGGTGTATATGGCTTTCTTCACTGAACAATTGGAACTGGTTTGAAACATTTCATTGTTGAAGAGAACCATGTCCATCAGAATTGATCGTCATATAGTACTGTTGTTGCTGCGTATAATGATCTCCTGGTTCTGCTCATTTCACCCAGCATCAGTTCATGCAAGTCTCTCCAGGCCTCTCTAAAATCATCCTGCTGGTCATTTCTCACAGAACAATAATATTAAAAGAATTACTTTCAAAAAAAATTGGATTTCTTCTGGCTGGGGAGAGGTCAAGTTCAAATCTTTTCTGCTTTTTTTTTTCATATTAACTAAGTAAGATCTGTCCTTTATTTTGTTAGCCTGAATGCTTGCAGAGGAACTAAGGGTCCTTAGAGAGATATGAGACAAATTCTAATGGTCTTAGGGGAAAATAACCTATAGATATTATTAAAAGGTCCTCGAAGCAAAAACCTGTTCATAGTGAAAGAAACTGATTTTTATTACCTACTTTACCTAATTAGGAAAATGAGAATTTAAAAGTATATTTGCCAATATCTTCCAATATATAATCTTAAGAAAATTAATAATTAACAGTAATAATGCTTTGAAATTTTGCAATTCTTTTTATCCCAAGTTAGTTTTCTTAATGGAAGCAGAATGGAATGATAATGATGATAATGGCAATAATAATTAGTGTTTATGTGGTACCTTAGGATTTGCTCATTATCTAATTTGATTTTCACAGCAATCTTGTGAGATAAATGCTATTATCATCTCCATCTTATAAATGAGGAAATTGAGACAGAGAGAGGTTAAGTGATTTCACCGGGGTGACCCAGGCAATAAAGGTCTAAGGTCAAATTGAACTCAGACCTTCCTGATTGCATTACATCATCCATCTATAATGAAGAGAGCACTGGGTTTGGAACAAGGAAATTTTGTATTCAAATCCCACCCCTGACCAAGTCACTTCATCTGCCTGAGTCTCAGTTTTCTCACCCATAAAATGGGGGTGTTAGTACTACAACTACTACTATTAACTGTAGTACTTCGCTCACAGATTATTGTAAGACTCAAATGGGATAATGGGGATATCTAGGTGGTATAATGAATATATTAAGCACAGTAGACATGTAAAACATGTAGTTGACAAATTGGTTACTGAAAGAATGGGCTGGTGATTATATAGTCACAGAGCTGAGTGGAACTTGAGATGTTATCTGATTAGAATATTTTTTTTGAAATTTTTTATACAATAGCTTTTTAGTTTTCAAAATATTTGAACAGATAGTTTTCAACATTCACCCTTGCAAAACCTTGTGTTCCATATTTTCCCTCCTTCCCCACTTCCCACCTTCCCTAGACAGTAAATTATCCAATATATGTTAAACAAATGCAACAGAATTATTTTTGTAAATGGCGAGATCAAGGCCTTGAGAGGGGATATGCTCTAGTACTCTTCCCATCATGATACACTATCAATTAATCAATAAACACTTATTAAGCACCCTAATATATGCTAGATACTACAAAAAGAAGCAAAAGTCAGGCTCTGTCCTCCAAGAGCTTTCAAAGAGCAAACAAATAAATACAAACAAGAGGTATACAAGATGACTAGGAAATGCTACAATTAACAAACATTGCAAGCTTGTGTTGATCTGATCAGCCACAGTCAGATGCACTGTAACTCAACTCTAGCATAGTGATGCCATTTTGGTCCTCTGGGATGTTGGGCAGTAGAGAGTTAAGCCCCAAAAGTCTCAGAATCTCAAAATTGGAGCCTACTGGCTGTGCAACGAACGTCTAAGTCTTCACTTCTTTCTTTAAATGGTCCTTCCAGTTCCAATCTATGATTCCTCAGGTGGAAGGGACCTCAGAGGCCATCCTAGGCAGCCCAAAATTAAAATATCTCCGACAAGTAGCCATCCAAACTTCATTGGAAGGCCTCCAATTCAGTTTGTCATAACCTGGAAATCTCAATAAAATTCTGTCTCTACCCCCCCAAAACTGGCAGAATCAGTCAGTCAATAAACATTTATTAAACACCTATGTTTTCCAGACATTGTGCTATGCTCCAGGATATAAAAATCAGCATAAAACAGGCTCTGCCCTTGGAGATCACAATCTAATTAGGGAGACAGCAAGCAAACAAATACATATAAAAAAACTATATACAGGATAATTAGGAAATCATTAAAAGGGAGGCATTAGGATTAAGAGGGATAGGGAAAGGATTTCTGTAGAAATCCTGCTAGAATTGAAGTGCCAGGAAAATCTTTCTGAAAGGCCTTCAGAAGAAGATAACTGGGAGCCAGGGGGCACATGAGCCACAATCCCAGACATAATAAGAGATAGGAGACCACCCTCCTTCACTCTGACCATGCAACAGTCAGACTCAAACACACCCTGGATCCTCTGGTTGAAAATAATTGTGTTAGTGTGTTTGTGTGTGTGTGAAAGTGTGAGTTTGTATAAGTGTGCATGAGTGTGTGGGTGTGAAAGTGTGGGTGTATATAAATGTACATGAGTGTGGATGGGTGAGAAAGAATGTGTAAATGTGTGTGTGTGTATTTTATTGGGATATGACATAATTGAAAGGCAGAAAGGATGGGAGAATCCAATGAAAGGGAGGACTATCCCCTGAGTTATCCCAAAGAGACAAACCTGGATTTGAAGAACATTTGAGTTGCATTTCTCTGACCTTGACTATTAGTTTTGCTTTTGTTTTTAATAAGTTTCACTAATGCACTTTTTTTAACATTATGGTCATTTTACTCATGGTGTCATATAAGCTCCTTGCCAGCAAGGACTGTTTTATTTTTGTTATTGAATCCCCAGATCCAATAAGTCCCCAAAATACAAGTGATGAAGGTGGGGAGTCATCCAGAATGAATTCACCAGCTCAGACCACTTCCAGGTCAAGGAGCAATGCTTTATTATAACACCAAAAAGTGGGCAAAGTTCCCAATGAACTTGAAATTAACAAGAGGCAAGGTAAGTCCTTTTTTGGGGCTAACCATGCTAATTGTGTCCACTGTAAATCATTTGGTGCTCATGGTCATCCTGCTTATACAAGATAGCTTTGGGAGTTGACGTCTGTAGCTTAACCTCCAAATTGTATAAGATAACAGTGGGCATCAGTACAGGGTAGCTCCCTCTGTACAAGATAATTTACAGGGTCAGCTTGCTCCTCACTGGGGCCCCTCAGAAAGGGGTTGCTGCCAGGGACATTGTTTTTTTGCTGGTATCCATTTACCCCATCCCTAGCTCACTGCCTGATATGCTTATAGACAGACTGGTTGATTGACTGTGACAAAGAAAATCAATTCTTCCATAATATTTATCCCCAGGCACCATGCCTTCTGGGGACCAGTCTGGAGTGGACTCATTGGAGAACGTCTTAGTAATAGACAATGTGACTTTAAAGTTTACAAAACATTTTTAGATGTTGTCTCATTTTTATTCTCACACTACTCTGGAAGGTAGGGACTGCTGGTAGTCCTATTTTACAGATGGGGAAACTGAGGCTTGCAGAAGCTAATGGACTTGCCCAGCTGGAAATCGTGAGTTCAAATCTTCTTGAGAGAGGAAGAGAAAAGGGGGCACTAGAGTGGCTTAATTGAAGTAAAAAAATGCTGGGTTCAAGCACTGGCCTACCTATTAACAGCTGCATGACCTTCAGCAAATCTAATCTCTTTGAGACTCAGTTTCCTCATCTGTCAAAGAGGTAGTTCCCAGAATGGGGGATAGTTCCCAGATATATCTAGATATATACATCTATCTATATCTATATCTATATATCTGTATGTACATATATATATATATATATATATATATATATATATAGAGAGAGAGAGAGAGAGAGAGAGAGAGAGAGAGAGAGAGAGAGAGAGTTATATATTTGAAGCAGTTTCTTAGGGAAGGAGGATCAGCCTTGTTCTTCTTGGCCCCAGAGAGCAGAGCTAGGAGTTATGAGAGAAAGTTGTTGAGAAACTGATTTAGATTCAATATAAGGAAATAAATAATAATAATATTTACTAAATTGAGCTCTGCAAAAGTAGAAGGGGCTTCCAGGGAGGTGCAGGGAAGACCCTCCCCTCCATCATTAAAGGTCTTCTTCCAGAGGCTGCATGTGATAAAGAAGAAGCCCCTTCAGGGACAGGTTGGACGAGGTGGCCTCTGAGTTCCCTTACAATTCTGAGATTTTAGTGTTTCTGAGAATCTTCCCACTCTCTAAGCCTTAGTTTTCTCACCTATAAAATGGGTGTAATAGCACCTATCATATTACACTGGACTCCATCTGTCTGGGAGAGTCCTGGATCTGCAGTCAAATCCTACCTCTGAATCTTACCAGCTTTGTGATTATGAAAAGTAAGAAAGGTTCTGATTTGCTTCTAGTCCTACTTCTGACTCTTAGTACTTGACTTAAGCCCGAGTTTCCTCATTTATGAAATAAAAGGGTTGAACCAGCTGACCTTCCAGCACTATGCTCCAGTCTTTTCATTTTTATTTGCCTGAGTTTCCTAATATTTAAAAGAGGGACAATAATACTGGGGGGGAAGAGAATAAGCATTTATAGAGTACCTACTGAGTACCAGACACTGTACTAAATGTTTTATAATATGATCTCCTTTGATTCTTGAAACAACCCTGTGAGATGGGAGCTATTATTAACCCTGTCTTCCAGTTGAGGAAACTGAGGCAGGCTGGTAAGCGTGGTTAGATTTGAATTCAGAGCTTCCTGATTCCAGGCCCAGAGCTCATCCCTGTACTGCTTCACTTTAGAGTCTCTTAAATCCATTTCTCTTTCTACTCATCCATATTTCCTGTACCCAGACCAACTACTTAACTTCCTGCTGCCTCCATGTTAGTGTGTGTTCACTCAACAAAGCCCTAGTTCAGAATCCAGACACTGAGTTGGCTGCCCCTCCTTGATGGATGGATGATGGACAGGGAAGCCTAGACGGTCCACTCTGTTTGTCCTTCTTCCTTCCAAAGAAGTCTGCTCAGGACAGAGACCCATCACTCAGGCCACGGACTTCCTCCCTCCAAAGATGGGCACTGGTAGCCATAAGAAAGCTGGTGGTCCTTGGATTCTGTGGACTGGGGGAGGAAAGGACATGGGAGATCTTAGTTATGGACTGATTCATAGCCTGAAAGTGTGACTGTATGGGTGGGAGAACTATAATGGAAAAGACCCAGGTATCATACAGGTTCAAATCCCTGCATTAGTGACCTTGGAAAGGCACTTCCCCACTTCTCCCAGCCTGTTTCCTCATCTGTAAAATGGGACTAACATGACCTCTGAGTCTGAGTCTTGAGTGAAGGGCCAAGATCATCCGAATAACGGCCATGAGCAAATCAAAGCTGTTGACCCTTAGGAAGACAGAGGATTTCCCTATCAGAGGAACTGGAGCCACAAGTCTTAGATCCCAAGTCCAGGTCCACCATTTTCTAAGATCTAGAACTGGAAGGGATCTCATCGACAGCCTGACCCAATTCCCTTCATTTTATAGACTGGGAAACTGAGGCCCTAGGTCACCCAGAGAAGCCTCAGAGACAAGATTCAAACTCAGATCCTCTGGCATCAGAACCAGTATACTTTCCACTGTACCATACTGCCCATCCTCTTATAGTTACAAATTCACAGAGTTTTGGATCCTCCAATTTCAAAATCCATTTCTCTTTCTACCTACCCATGCTTTCTGCTTTAGCCCAGTTATTTAATTTTCTGAACCTCAGTTTTCTTGCCTATAAAATGGGGGCAGGAAGTCAACTAAATGACCCCTAACATCCCTTCCAACTCAAAAGCTAAGACCCAGGTATCTGACTGTGTGAAGCTAGGCAAGTCCCATCCTTTCTCTTGGTCTTAGTTTACTCTTCTGTAAAATAAGGAGGTTGCACTATAAAATCCTTGGGAGCTCTTATAAGTAAAGAGGGGCCTAAACTCCTAGAAGGTGTGGTCTCGTTCTGGGCAGAAGGGAATGAATCAGCTGGTTGAGTCCAGAGATGTCCATCCTTTATCCCCATCTCAGTCTGAGGAAGCAGGTTCTTGGGGCTCTGAGCCCTGAAGGGAAGGAGCTGGGCCCAGGAGGAGGGAAAAAGTGGGCTGGGCAGGATGGGGGGGGGGCAGGAGGTTCCATCTGCCAGGTTTGAAAAAGCCAGGGAATCGGAATGGAAAACCCCCCTAATTATAGCCAGTGGCTGTAACCAAACCCACTTGAAAGGAGAAGGTTCCTGCTGGTTACAGAGACTTTGTACTTTGGAAATGTTGGTATTAATTAGCCAATTAGGCACTGGGAGGCTCTGGGAAGATCTGGGATGCTTGACCTGTGTCTTCAGTGGCAGGGAAGCAGAAGCATCCAGAGATGCAGGCTGGGAGGGCAAGGGGGTGGCATGGGGGGGCGGCAGGTTAGAGGTGTCCTCAGAGAAAGGTCAGGCTGCAGAGGTCCATCAGCCAAATCCAAACCTGGCATCCCTGCCCGTGTTTCCACTGAGAACAAGCAGCCTCGCAGACTGGGGCCAGATTTCAAGTGTAGAGTGCTGACTCGGCCTGCTCACCCAGGTTGTTACTCCCAAGAGTCTCCAGTTCTGTTCGGACATATTCCTGCCCTGGCCCAGGTACCAGAGCCTGCCCTGAGCCAGGATGCCAGGGTGCCAACTCAGGGTGGGCTTAAAGAAAGGGCATCCACCGTGGGAGAGAGCAAGCTGCTGCCTGCAGCTTTGGGGCTGCTCAAAACCTGTTTTACTCTTTCTTTTAATATTGCCATCTCTTCCCAATGACTTCCCCCCTCCATCCTCATCCCCAGTGGAGCCTTCCTTTGCAAAAAAAAAAAAAAGAAAGAAAGAAAAAAAAAAGAAAAAGAAAAAGAAAAAAAGCAGCACAAATTAAAGCATTGGCCAAGGCTACCAAGGCATGCCTCCTTCTCCTCTGAGCCTCAGTTTCCAGTAGATAAACTCTGGACCCCAGAAAAATCTGAATTTAAATCCAGACTCAGCCACTTCCTAGCTGTGTGACTCTGAGCGAGTCACTTAACCCTGTTTTTCCTCAGTTTCCTCATATGTAAAATGATCCAGAGAAGGAAATGGCCCAACTGCTCGGGTACATTTGCCAAGAGAGCCAAAAATTGGCATCACAAAGAGTCAATCTGAACAATAAACTGTCGTCATCATCATTGTGAATTATTATTACCTCTCTGCTGAAGAACTCTTTGCTATCAGTCTTCTGCAGTCATGAGCTTTGGACTCCTGTCTCCCACCCTGAATAGGTCCTGCCCTTGTAATAAAGAAACACATTTACCACTTCTGTCTCTTTCCACACCTATGGTCCAACGCCTCCCCCTCGTGTAAGGCTTCTCTGCATTCTCCTTTTCTGCCATTGCTTGGGGTACCGTATCATCCCATCACCTTTCCATCAGCCTGCTGTCTTTGCCCATATCAGGGCTGATGGGCATCCAAGTCTCCTTGCCCTGCTTTATTAATCCATTTACTCCTGGTTTAATCCCCCACTTTCACACATGACTCAACTCTAACCAACTTCTGCCTTGGAGGCTCTTTCTAGAGTCCACATTGGGTGCCAGCCTCAAAGGATGCCAGACACAGTCTTCTTGGCTCCAACAACGAGGCTGAGGCTCATTAGCACTCAGGAGGAAGCAGAGAGCAGATCTCTGTCTGCTGGGGGTCTCCTCCCCATCCTGTCTTCCTCCTCCATCTCCCTCCCACCACAGCATCATGGTTACTTACTGAGTGCCTACCATTTGCCTAGCCCTGTACCAACCCATTGCTGTCAAGGACAGAGAGACGAATGAAAGAGAATCTAGTTAGTGCTTACCATGTAGGCAAAGCATTTAGAGACAGGATATCACTCTGGAACTTAGAACCTTAGACAGAGGCAGCCAGGTAATGCAGTGGATAGAGCACCAGCCCTGAAGTCAGGAGGACCTGAGTTCAAATCTGACCTCAAACACTTCACACTTCCTAGCTGTGAGATCCTGGGCAAGTCACTTAACCCCCATTGCCTCCAAAAAAAAAAAAAGAACTTTAGAGTTTGGTAAATCCCCCTTATTTAAAGGTCCAAAGAGATCAAAGAATTTGCCCAATACAATACAATAAGCATTTATTAAGTACCTACTACATACAATACTCCACCAGCACAAAACCAAAATCAAACAAAATGATCCCCATCCTTCAGGGAACTTACATTCAACTGGAGGGAGGATAGAGATGTGACATATCCACAGATAAATACATATATGACCATCGATCCCTAAAAATTGGAGAATCTGGGAATGCTTCCATGGGAGCTGAGCCTGGAAAGAAGCTGCAGATTTCAAAGTGTGGAAAGGAGAGAGTGCACTCCAGGCAGGGGAGACTGCCTGGACAAATGTCCAGAGGCAAGAAATGAGGGGCTGAATTCAGGAAAACAACCAGTCTGCCTGCACAAGTTGCCCCTCATATCCACTTCAATACTCTTGCCACTGATCCATGTTTTTTTGCCATTTCTAAGGTCATCTAAAAAGAACATGTGATGTTTCTATAGCATTTGAAGGTTCACAGTCTCTCTCTATCCCTCATTTCCTTCCCGGGCCATCACCCCTGCCCTGTCTATACCTTCCTCTGTTGGCAGACCCCTTGGCAGACCGATTCAACTTGTCATTGTCCTCCATTCTTGAGTCCCTTGTATCCCCATCATCAGTCTTGCCCTTCCAGATCCTCTCCTCAGATCAATTCCATAAGCTACTGCCTTCCAGTCTACTCATGGCAGCTGGACAGTGCAGAGTATAAATCAATGGTCCTGGAGTCCCAAAGATCAGAGTTCAAATTGAACCTCAGATACTTACTAGCTATCTGGCCTTGATAAAAATCATTTAACCCCTGCCTGCCTCAGTTTACCTAACTGTAAAATGGGAGTCATAATAAAACCCTTACCTACCTCCCAAAATTTTTGTAAGGATCAAATAGGATAATCTTTGTAAAGTGCTTAACACAGTGCATGACATATAGTAGGTGATATCTAAAGATTATTATTATTATTATTATTATGTTTGCTACTAAATAAATTTGGAGAAAACCACAAAATCCTGCTGACTCCACTACAAATTTATATTATATAATCTCAGTTGACAGCTAGGTGGTACACTAGATAGTGGATAGATCTGGAGGAATCCAGCCTCAGACACTTACTAGCTGTATGACTCTGGGCAAGTCAGTTCATTGTTTGCCTCAGTTTCCTCATCTGTAAAATAAGCTGGAGAAGGAAATGGACAACCAGTCCAAAAACACCCCAACAGGGGTCATGGAAAAAATCAGATGATTGAAAATCAACTCAACAACAAATCCCCATTGGGCCCTCTGTGTGAAGGGAATCCTTTTACAACTCCCTAAGCAAATCACAGTAGCAGTTTTCCCAAAAGCTTTCATTTCTACTGCAGTCTTTCATAGCACATCCCCACTCTTGCAGCCAAGAACTTTGCCTCATGTTTTTTTAAGCTTTTTATTTTCAAAACATATGCATTGATAGTTTTCAATATTTGCTCTTGCAAAACTTTGTGTTCCAAATTTTTTTCTCCCTCACTTAGAAGGCAAGCAATCCAATATATATTAAACATGTCCAATTCTTTTATAAATATTTCCATAACTATCATGCTACACAAGAAAAATCAAATCAAAAAGGGAAAAAATGAGAAAGAAAACAAAAAGCAGGCAAACAACAACAAGAGGAGTGAAAATACTATGTTGTGATCCACATTCAGTCCCCACAGTCCTCTCTCTGGGTATATATAGATGATGGCTCTCTCCATCACAAGACCATTGGAACTGGCCTGAATCACCTCATTGTTGAAAAGACGTGGTCCATCATAATTGATTATAGCATAATTTTGTTGTTGCCATGTACAATTATATCTTGGCTCTACTTACTTCACTTAGCATCAGGTCATGTGAGTCTCTCGAGGTCTCTATGAAATCATCTTGCTGATCATTTCTTATAGAACAATAATATTCCATTATTTTGAATATTATAACTTATTTGGCCATTCCCCAATTGATGGGCATCTACTCATTTTCCAGTTTTTTACCATCACAAAAAGAGCTGCTGCAAACGTTTTGTACGCATGGTTTTTTCCCCCTCTTTTATGATTCCTTTGGGATACAGGCCCAGTAGAGACACTGTTGAATCAAAGGGAATGCACAGTTTGATAGCCCTTTGGACATAGTTCCAAACTGCTCTCCAGAATGGTTGGATCCGTTCACAACTCCACCAACAATATATTAGTGTCCCATTTTTCCCATATCCCCTCCAATATTCATCATTATCTTAGCCAATCCGAAAGATGTGTAGTGGTACCTCAGAGTTGTCTTAATTTGCATTTCTCTGATCAATAATGATTTAGAGCATTTTTTCATATGACTATAAATGGTTTTAGTTTCTTCATCTGAGTCTATTCATACCCTTTGACTATTTATCAATTGGAGAATGGCTTGTATTCTTATAAATTTGAGTCAATTCTCTATATATTTTAGAAATGCTTGCCTCATGTTTTAACAAAAAAAATGGAGACCATTCCCTGTGATTCCCTCTTCTCCCTCCCTTCTCATCTCAGATGACCATCTCAGAAGGCAGAAGTACCTTCTTGCAGCCCAGGTGAATGACTCCATTCTATTATCTTCTCCAGTAGACTGCTCTCTCTATCATTCCCTCTCTCATTCATCTTCAATCTCTTCTCTACTCATTGCTTTCCTGCTACTTAGAAATAAATATACTCCTCTACTCCATCCTCAAAAACCTCCCCATTGATCCATCCATTTCTACTAGCTATTGTCCCAAGTCTCCTCTCTTTTGTGGCTACCACTCTTGAGAAGGCTGTCTACCTCTTACTCTCTTTAAACCTCTATGATCTGATTTCCAACTTCTTCCTTCTACCTAAACTACTCTCTCCAGTTCTCAATGATCCCAACGGACAAATCCAATGGCCTTTCCTCAATCCCCATCCTTCTTGACCTCTGAAGGCGTCAACACTATCCATTACCCTCTCTGCTTTCTAGGTTTCCATGACAGCTCTCTCTTCCCTGCCTCTTGGACTGCTCCTTCTCTGCCATTTTTGCTGGGTCCTCCTGCAGATCATGCCTACTAACTGTGAGCGTCCCCCAAGGCTCTATCCTGGCCCCTCTTCCCTTCTCCCTCTAGACTATTTCCCTTGGTGATCTCATCAGCTCACATGGATTTAATTATCATTGCTATGCTGATGATTCCCAGATGTACTTATCCAGCCCTAATCTCTCTTCTAACCTCCACTCTCACATCTCCAAAGGCCTATTGGATAGCTTGAATTTGATGTCCCAAAGGCATCTTAAACTCAACATGTTTAAAACTGAACTCATTATCTTCCTCACCAGTATCGCCCTCCTTCATATCTCTTTTCTTCCTAACTTTCTTATTAATGTTAAGGGCACCACAATTCTCCCATTCACCCAGGCTGGAAACCCAAACATTATTCTCACTCAACACTCTCTGTCTCTGTCTCTGTCTCTCTGTCTCTGTCTCTCCTCTGTCCCTCCATTTCTTTCTGTGTCCTCCTCTTCCTCTTCCTCCACCTTCTTCTTTCTCTTCTTTTTCTTCTCTCTCTGTTTCTATCTATGCCTCTCTTTGTCTCTCTGTCTCTGTCTCTCTGTGTCTGTCTCTCTTTGTCTCTCTATGTCTCTGCTCTCTCTTCCTCCCTCTCTCTCCCTCCTCCCTCCTTCTCTCTTTCCCTCTCTTTCCCCCCCCTCCTCTGTCTGTTTGTCTCTTTCTGTCTCTGTCTCTCTCTCCCCTCCTCTCTCTCTGTCTCTGTCTCCGTCTATCTGTCTGCCTCTCTTGGTCTCTCTGTGTCTCTCTCCAATCCGTTTGAAGAAACTCAGGAGAACAGCCTTTGACAGACTGTCCTGTGGGAGAGATTAGACCAAACCAGGAGCAATGGGTAGACACATTAAGGAAACAAATGCCCCCTGATGCTAAGAAGAGCTTCCTAACCATTTGAGTTGCCCAAGATGGAGTGCATGGATTTTCTGGACGTCTTCCAGCAGAAAGTAGACATCCTCTCATTGGGCCTGTCCCAGTAAAGATTTCCTTCATGTCTAGATTGGACAAGTTGGTCATCAAAGTCCATTCCAAAGCTAAAATTCTGTCCTCTCTAGCTTTAGTTTTCTAAACCAAACACAACGCCTGGCACTTAGAAGCCCTTTGGTAAATGTTTATCGATTAAGTCATTGAGTGATCCTAGCATTCTCTCCTGGGATCTCAGCTTTTTGGACTTGTGGGTATGGTTTCAGGGAAGACTCCCCTCCCATCAATGAGCTCAGTCATCCAAGTTCAGTGTGAGTAAATCACAGTCTCCCCAAACCTCAGCTTTCACATCAGTCCCATAAGAAGGGCGGACTAGATGACCTTCAATGTCCCTTCTAACTCTAACTCACAGGAGCCTAGATGAGCTAAAAGAGGCCATCTGATCCAACACCTCATTTTACAGATAAACTGAGGCCCAAATAGAGCAAGTAACAGACCCCAAGTGAATAAATGGCAGAGCTGAGGTTTGAACTCAGGTCCCACTGTTCTGAGATCAGTGAAAAAGTTCAGCCCTCTTTCTACATCCCCTTCCTCCTCCTCCTCCTCCTCCTCCTCCTCCTCCTCCTTTTTTTTCTTCTCCTCCTCCAAGTATTCAGAGGGAGGACACCATAAAAGTGGTTGGGAAAGCTTTTAATTCAATAATAAAAGAAAAAGAATTTCATTTTCATGTTGCAGGATGGGTAAGAATTAGATATGGGGGGAGAGGGAGGTTGGGAGGGTTAAGGAGAATTTTTAAGCTCTTGAGGGCAGAGACTGGTGTTTATTGAGATGCTTTTTTAATAAAATCTTTGAATCCCAAACATCAAACACAGTGTGGCATATAGTAGGCGCTTTATAAATGCTTGTTGGATTGAAAGTGCAGCTACATGACAGGACAGGAACAAACCTTTTCATAAATCAGTTATACAGATGAAGAGGAGAAGGTGGTCTTTAATCTAAATCCAGAGGGAGTTACATCCAATAATGGAACAAATATAAAATCACACAGGAAGTGAAAATCGTGAGTAATAGAGCTGAAGCCCCCCACCCACCCCCGGGGCAGGGCATAGGACCAGCTGAACTCCTGAGGAGGTACAGCCTGGGAAATGACCTGGAATCAGAAAGGCCAAAGTCATCCACTTCATCCTGGGTCATCCCACTGGACTTCAATGCCTGGAGAAGAGAGAGTGAGATTGACAACTTGCTGCAATTCTACCTCATTTAAATCCAGTTCACGCACAAATCAAGACAATGTCCCTTGATGTCATTGATCCTTTGAAAATGAAGGATGAACAATTACAACCAGATCTACCACTACTTCCTCCAGACAAAAACAGATTGGGACCATCCCCTTATACCTTGTCCTTGGGGCTTTGTAGACTCTCCAAAGTTATTCGTTCTGAGACCTTTGTGCCACAGGACCTGCCTTTGTCTGACTCCCCTTGAGACCCGGCTTTGCCATTTACTACCTGTGTGATCTCAGGCAAGTGACTTCACCTCTCTAAGAGATGGTTTGTTGTTCTGTAGGAGGGGATGATTTCTGCACTGTACAAGCTTCCAAAGAAATCATAGATGGAAAAGTCTTGATTTTATCTCTGTGATATATAATAGATTTCATATTGCTCGCCTTATCAAGGGTGAGAGGAAGAGGGAAAGAATTTGGAACTCAAAATTTTTCAAATGAATATTAGATTTGCAAATCTTTGATTAGCTAAATCGTCAGACCTACAGGGTTTACAGATATTAAGATGTTGATGATACATTCGGTTGCTATCAGGAAAAAACCCAACAACAATATTTTGTAAAGGAAAGCAGGATTTTTTTGAATATGTTTTTAAATAAAGACACTTATACAATCATAGTAACAATTATGTATTTGTGGGGTTTTTTAGCAATTGTAAATAAAACAATTCTTTTCTATTTTTACTAAGATATATAAAAATAATGTGCATAAAATGTCAAAATCATAAAATAAGAAGAATAAAATTGCTGAACATTTGTAAAAGAATGTTAAAATTTTTAAATGTAATTGGGAAATAGTTAATGAAATAAGCATATTTTCAAAAATTTTATCTAAGTGACTTTATGCTAGTAACTCCCCGTCTCTGAGCCTCAGTTTCCTCAACTTTTTATATATAAAAAGGGAATTGGGCTGAATGACTCCCAGCCCTGAAATCTATAATCTTCCATGCTGTTTCTCTTTAGTTTTTTATTGATCATCCATACTCATACATTTCTCTTTCTCTCTTTCTCACAAACATACACATTCTATGTGTGTGTGTGTCTGACTCTGTCTCTCTTTCTGTCCCTCTCTCTGTATCTGTCTCTCTCTCTCTGTTTCTCTCTGTCTCTGTGTCTTTCTGTCTCTCTGTATGTCTCTCTCTTTTTGTCTCTCTCTGTCTGTCTCTCTGTGTCTGTGTCTTTCTCTCTCTTTCTATCTCTCTTTCTGTTTCTCTCTGTCTCTCTTTTTATTTGTCTCTCTCTGCGTGATTGTCTGTCTCTCTGTCTCTGTCTCTATCTCTCTCTCTTTTTGTTTGTCTCTCTCTGTGTGTCTGTCTCTGTCTCTCTCTCTTTCTGTCTCTCTGTTTCTCTGTGTGTGTGTGTTTTTCTGTCTCTGTCTGTCTGTATCTCTGTCTCTGTCTCTCTTTGTCTCTGTCTCTCTCTTTCTGTCCCTCTGTTTCTCTCTCTGTCTGTTTGTCCATCTGGCTCTCTGTTTCTCTCTCTATATCTCTCTCTCTTTTTGTTTGTCTCTCTCTGTGTGTCTGTCTGTCTCTCTCTGTCTCTGTCTCTTTCTGTCTCTCTGTTTCTCTGTGTGTGTGTTTCTCTGTCTCTGTCTGTCTATCTCTGTCTCTGTCTCTCTTTCTGTTTCTGTGTGTGTGTGTCTGTCTCTCCGTATCCCTGTCTCTCTCTTTCTATCTCTCTCTGTCTCTGTCTCTGTCTCACACATACATTAACACACTCAGACTCTCACACAAACTCTCACACTTTCTCATACACACACACACTCACACATGCATTTACATGCTCACACACACTCACACACACAAGGTCCCCTCTGCTCCCCAGGAGCCTTTCCCTCTCCTTCCTCACCCCCTTTTGGTGGAGACCACAGCATCCTGTCCAGGCCAGGCAAAAGATGCTGTCTATACTGGGAACAGAATGACTTCCTGTTCAAGATGCAGCCAGACATTTCAGCGGTTAGCTACTCCTGGTCTGGCTCCGCATCAGAAGCCAGAGCCAGACAGCACGAAGCAGGCTCTACCCACACGCCCCAAAAACACAGCAGATGCTAGCCTGTGCAGCCTGGGCTTAATCAGAGCTGCCTTGTATCTGGGCTCTGCAGGAAGGAAGACGGGCTTGGGTGATGGAGGGAAAAGCCTCCTGACTTGGAGTCCCAGGGTCCAAATAGGGCTCCTGCTGTTTCCTAGCTGTGGGTAACCTCAGACAAGGTCTGGGTCCTCCAGTCCTCAGTTTCCTGATCTGTAAAATAAGAGGGTGGGGCTAGATGACCTCAAGAGGTTCAGAGTCTGTGACCCCAAGATTAGAACTTAGAGACGATCTTCTTAACCTAAGGACTGAGAACTTGTGAGGGTTTTGTGTTTATTTTTGATTTTGAATTATTTGGACAACTATATCAATTTTGGCAGCCAAATGGCTCAGTGGATAGAGCAACTGATCTCAAGACAGGAAAACCTGAGTTCAAATCCAGCCTTGCTTAAATCCCCTCAAATCCAGAATCACTTCACTCTGTTTGCCTCAGTTTCCCTATCGAGAAAATGAACTGGAAGGGAAAATGGCAAAACTTTGCCAAGAAAACCCCAACTAGGGGGTTGAACATGACTGAAACGACTGAACAACTACATTCCAATTTAACTGGTTTCCTTTGTGATCCTATATATTTTAGCTCACAAATTTAAAAATATGGTTTTGAGAAGAAGTTCATAGATTTCACAAGACTCTCCAAAGGAACCAGGACATACAAAAAGATATAAAAATCTTTGGCTTAGCAATGGCTTCAGACAACACCCTCACAAGAAACCGAAGCCTGAACTGGCAAGGGGAGGCAGGAACCCGGTCTCCGAAGTACATCCTTCAGCTCAGAGTCTGGAGTCAGAAATTGCTTGTTGTTGGTTGGTTTTGCTGATTACAAAAAGAAAAACCTTTTGTTACTAGAGATAGTAATGATAATCATAATAATAATAGGCAAGGAGACTGTGTTAAACAGAGATAAGGGGCTGGCTCAGGATACGATAGGCTCCAGAGGCTAATTAGGTATTAAATTTGAGAGGTCCCTAAATAATTATTCCTATTTAGATCTGGAAGCTATCTTAAAGGTCCCATCCCCTCATTTGACAGATGAAGGAACTCTTCCAAGAAATGAAAGGATAAGACTGATCATAAAATTATAGAACTGGAAAGAGCCTTGAAAATTATCTAAATTTTCTAGAAAAGTCCAACCCTTTCATTTCATAGATGGGGAAACTGAGACAAAAGTTAATTGACTTACATAAAATCCCATAGACATCTTAAATTCATCATGTCCAAAACTGAACTCGTTATCTTCCCCACCAGACTCCACTCCCCAATCTCTCCTTTTTCCTAGCTTTTTTATTACTCTTGAGGATAGAGCAGGCATATGAACCAAAAGATCATAAATTTTAGAGCTGAAAGAGCTCTTAAAGATCGTTGAGTCCATGGCCCCATTTTACAGATGAAGAAACTGAGGCAGGCACAGATTAAGTGTCACACAACTTATAAATGTCTGAGGTATAATTTGAATCTCTGATTCCAAGTCTATTCATTAGGAAGGAATCAAGAATTTATTAAGCACCTACTATCCACCTGGAACTTTACAAATATTATTTCATCTGATCCTTATAACAACCCTAGGAGGTAGGTGCTGTTATTATTCTTATTTCACAGATAAGGAAACTGAGGCAGACAGAAAGTCAAGTAACTTCCAGAGTCATGCAGTTAGCAAATGGCTCAAACTGGATTTGAACTCAGGACTTCCTGAGCCTCAGTGGGATGTATTGTCCCCTGTGCCATCCATCTGCCTTGCTACCACTCTGCCTCTAAACCCAGAACAAACTGTTATTCCCTGTACCCCAATGACACTTTTATGCTAAAGGGGCAGCATAGCCCAGAATCAGTCATCCCTTAGGGGCAGGGGAAGTATATTCCCTACTACCAATATACTCTAGTTCTCTGGGTAAAGGAACAGAATTGTAGGACATGAAAAGAAGGAAAGAAAAATGGGGGGAAACAACAAGAAGAGCAAAGTTTTATAGCTTGTAAAATGCTCCAGTGGGCTTGGAAATGGTTGAAGGACCCGAATGGGGCAGGATGATGGGGTGAGAATTAAATGGATTGGCTACAGTCTCGCCCTCCCCGACATTCCCTCAGAATCTGACAGTCCTGGTGCTGCTCTGCTCCCTAAACATTTCCATTTCCCAACAAAGGCTCCCTTTCAGAAAGAACCGCCAGCCCCTCTCCAGAAGGCCTTCTCCAAAGACAACCCAGCCAGGGACTGTCCTGCTTGCTGGTCCCTGCAGACATGGCAGCCCCAACCCAGCAGACAGGGGGGAGGGCTCACAGGGCTTCCTGCCAGACTTAGGAACACCCAGGGAGCCCAAATCTGGGCTGCTGCAGACAAATAGCCTTTTCCAAGCTGCTGAAGGCATGGCCATCCCCAGACCCTAAACCAGTCCATCCCCTTGGCCACACCCCACTGCCCTGACCCACACAGTCCAGACCAATGGCCTCACCCAGCTCTGGGTCTAGCAGAAGCTTGACAAATCCACCCAAACCCTTTCTCTTCTTTGCTCCATCCCTACCACCATGTCTGGATCTTTCTCTCTCTGCTGTTTGCTTTTTGGAGCCATCCATCCCCATCTCTCTCTTTTCTCCTAATCTTTCCTATATTCTTCCATAATCTTTCCTGTGTATCCCTTGACCACAATAGAGTGCAAGCTTCTTGAAGGCAGATATTGTCTCAATTTTCTATTTGTATCCCCACTGACAAGTAGGGTAGGCACTCAATGTAGCAGTGGTGGAAGTGTGGCCTGGAAGGAACCACACTTGTGATTTCATTAGTAAAAAAAAAATAACTAATTGTGAAGAATCTCTGTCTTCCAATGGTCTCCAAGACCATCTCTGTTCCTCGAGGGATTGATGGTGGGATCTCTGGATTTCCTCTCCCAGATTCCAACAGTTTTCTCTACCATCAAAGTTTGAAACTCCATCCCATGTATCTACAATGTAAATGAACAAAGAAAAAGGCCATTTTTTCAGTGAAGAGGAGAAATCATATGCCCTTGAAGGGCCAAAGACCCCAAGGCCTTTTTTGTTATGCCATAGTCTCTCACCTGATGCCGTGACTGAAAGTCATTGAGCTCCTTCAGGTGTGAATGACACAAAGAGAAGCTGTTGAAGATGACTCAGGTCTTTCTGAAGACATCAATAGTTTGCCCCTCCTTCAAAAAGATTCCTCCAAACCATGTGGTTAGCCAGTCAGAAACAGTCACAGCATGTCTACACATGGTCTCTCCAAGGCATTTCCCTTAAACATCATCATAATTCTTCCAGGAACCATTTTCCCAGCATCTTTTACTATACAAACACCATTTGATCAAGCTGATGGGGCCTGTACATAAATAATACCCCCACTACATATGAGAGAAGGAAGCTCTCCTCCTCATCCCCACTAAAAGTTGTTCTAAAAGAGGTTCTTAGAAAATGGGCAGAGCCTGTGACCCACATCTGGTGTCCAAACAGCTGTCTAGGATGTGATGGTGATGTTAGAAGATCGTGTTTCCCTAAGATACTCCAGACACTTTTACCTCATTCTGGAATCTGTGTGTTCCAAACAGCCTCAAGTTTCTGCTTCCCAGCACAAGTAGCCCCTGGCCCACATTCTCAGAACTGGACAGGCCCTCAAAACTTCCCAAAGCTATACAGTTGTCCCTTGGACCAAAGCTTATTCAACTGTGGATCACAATCCCATATGTGTTGCTGAATGTAGAAGTCACAAAAATTAGAGTTTATTATCGGTAAACATTTGATTTGTAAACCTATTTTATATACCTATGTATCTGGGGTCATGCAAAAATTTCTTGAGTGAAAAGGGATCATGAGTGGGAAAAGTTTTAAGAAGCCCTGGTTCAGAAGTCATCTCTTGACAGGTAGAAATAACACTAAAGATGATGCATTTCCAAGGATGATGGGAACTTTCCATCTGACTTATGGGAAGGTAGAACCTCCTCTGTGTGATATCTCCTCCAAGAGAATGAGTGGGATTGTCACTACTTCTCTTAGCCCTAGCACCTACCTCAGTGCTTTGCACATTCCCAGGTCAAGCCCCATTTGATCATGTTTGGGTCCTGACTGACGAAGATTGAATGTAAAAAGCAGTCATTTCTGCTTTAGACAGGAAATCTGAAGGTCTTCCTCTTCAGGTTTACTTATTTATTTATACCTTTCCTTTTTCTTTTCCTTTCCTTTCCTTTCTCCTTCTCTTTCTTTTCCTTTCTCCTTTCCTTTCCTTTCCTTTCCTTTCCTTTCCTTTCCTTTCCTTTCCTTTCCTTTCCTTTCCTTTCCTCTCCTCTCCTTTCCTTTCCTTTCCTTTCCATTTCCCTGTTTCTCCTTTTCTTTTTCTTCCTCTTTCTGACTTGCTGTCTCTTTATGCCTCTCTCTTTCCCTCTATGACAATTTCTTTCGCTCCATCTCTCTTTCTCTGGATCCATTTGCTTTGTTATCTCTCCTTCTGTGTATGTTTCTGTTTCTCTGTTGCTCTCATTTCCATTTTTTTTATGAACATTATATTTATGAACATTAAAGGATTGAATAATCACTAATGCTTTCTATTTTCAAAGTCTTTTTTAGAAATGTTGGTACAAGTCCATTTATCAGACACCTTAATGATTCACCTTGTAAAGACTTCATTTTAGTTCACTCACTGGTTGAAATGACTCATTCAATACTTGTACTAAAGAACCCATTGTAGCTGTTGTGACTCTCTCTCTCTCTCTCTCTCTCTCTCTCTCTGGCTAGTTACCTCTGATTC